>BMAO01034682.1:0-295372 GCA_019973975.1 Trichonephila clavata
TATAAATAAATAACATATAATATAATTTTTAAAAAAATGACAGAATTTTTTTAAAAAAAATAATTTTACAAATAAATAAATATACAAAGCATTGTGATCAGAGAATGATTATTATAAATTAAAACACAATTAGGCTTTTTCCTATTATAACTTTTTTATGAATATTGATCTGTTTTATATACTTCAATTATATAATTACTATATTATTAAAGTTTAGTAATTTTAATAATATACACTGCGATCAAAACATTAAAGGATGTTGTAAATCTTACATAATAAAAAGGAAGACACTAAATTTTTTTGCAGAAAATGGAAGAGATCCCAACGCTAATTTTTTTTCAAACTTCGGAGTATACAAATTTTGAATTTGACGTTAAAATGACGCTTTCCCAACAGCGAATGAAATTTGCTTCCGACTTAATGAAAGACAAAACAGAAAAGAATGACCGATGTTCAGTAAATTCGTTGTTTCGATCAGTAAGATATCTCAACGAAGCCATTTAACCGAATCAAAAGCTTGGAGCGTAGTTGGTCGGTAATACATCGGCAAATACAAGATGAAGTAGCAGAAGCCACTGGAATTTCACAAAATGTGATTTCCAGGATTCGAAACGTTTTTTAGTGACTGGAAATGTACGTCAAAGACTAGAGTAAGGTCGCAGACATGCAACAACGTTCAATGAAGATCGTATTTAACGTTAACGCCTTGGAGACACTGAAATATTGTAACGCGTTCTATTCGGTCTTTTACTAATCCTCTTGAGGAAAATACTTGTTTTAACTGTGATATTAGTTTGAAAACCGCTTTCCGAGGAGAGGACTTGGTTATATGCCAATGCAATATTCTATATAAGTGCAAGTCATTGAGTAGGTGAGGTAATGGTTACGAGTTGCTCGTAAACGGGAAGCATAATGTGAGCAACCGGTGGTCGTACATCGTTATATTAAATCTAGAAGAAGGATCCACGGAACAGTGGAAGACGTCCACTTTACTGCTGAACGAGTAAGCAAGTTAGAAACAGGATCGTACACAGGAGAATACCCCAGATAAGGTGTTCACTCTCTTTGATTTACTTCGGGATTAGTTATCAAAGTGCATTCACCTAGTGTTAAAAGTTGAATTAAAGTAGCGATTATCCTTTCTGTTTCTTCCTCGGACCCGCTCACACCCTCGACCGATGGATCCTGACAATATGAATGGCTCTCTTCTTCAACAACACGTTTGCTGGGTTACTGATACCCCAGTTCCGACACAAACTGTCCGAACTAGCTCCACGCAGTAGGTCCCTATGCCCGCCGACCACTGTTATGTGTTACATTAACAGCAAGGTACCGTTGTGCCCACAGGGAGTGGGCAACAGTACATGTGAACTGCAGAAGAAATGAATGGTACAATACACACAAAAAATTTTCAAGAGAGGAGTCCATGGTCGAAAGTCCCCCAACTCGTATCTTACCAGAAGACAACATCAATTGATTCTTCTGATTTTGTCAATTTTGTTAACAAAAAACAGTAAAATTGAATTATTCAATTAATAATTAGCATTAATTAATAAAATAAATTATTAATTACAAGTACTTAATTGAGTTTTACGATATATATTTTTGGATTTCATCAATCGAAAAAAACTCAAGGGCTTTGGAGGTGTCCGGATCCCCAGGACACCCCCTTGTGTGCGCCACTGGTACAATATCTTTTCCCTGATCAGTCCCACTTTCTCTTTTTCCTGATAATAGGCGTATATTCATCTGGAGGAACGTGTCACGAGAAACAATCCTGCGCTCATGCTCGGAAGTGCCAGATTTGGCGGTGGGGAGTGATGGTCTATGCTGGTATCTCCATTGATGGGCACATCGATCTCCACATCATTCGAATTGGAGCTCTGACCGGTCGCCGATATAGAAATTTAATCATCAGACCTATGGTAGTCCCTTACGCTGCATCAAATGGAGACGACATCATATTAACGACGAAATTACATGCCACATCGTCCTAATTTGGTGGATGATCTTTACAAGGAAGGAATCACACGGATGGAATGGTCATCGTGTTCTCCGGACATGAACCTAATAGAGCATGTTTGAGACATTCTATGCATTTTAGTTGCTGGCCACCTACGACCCCCAAATCTCTAATAGAACCGGAAAGGGCTCTTCTAGAGAAGTGGAGCAGAATACCCAGCTCCCCTCATGAATAGACTCACCGACTTCCTGCCTTAAAGTGTTCAAGGTTGCTGGCCACATCCCTGGAAACCATAGTCTCGACTAAAATAATTTTCTTCCAAAGAAACGCCGCCTTTTTGTTCGTTTATTCTCATAGGCCTGTGTCGTGTTCGTTTCCTTTTGAACCATATGCTCAATAAATGAATTTTTCCCCTGCCAAACATGTGACAGAGTTTTTCTCAGATAGCCTGCCATGACTCTCGATCTTATATCAGACATTCAAATAATTCTTCCGCAACTAGATTCACTCCAACCTCAACAATCTTTAATTGTTTTGAGCAGTGTAGTAATTTAGTTTAATTGCATAACTCTTGTCTATTACAAATAGATTTTAAACACACACTCCAGACCCTCTTTCTAAAACTTTTCTCACCTTTTCCAGTGCATGATTTTTAAGTCTTATCTATAATCTCCATTACTTCCTATACTTTCTATTTGCTTCTAATAAGAGGAATTATTCCTCACTTGAGTGAGTGCGTATTAACGTCGCACTCTGAACTAGCGCGAGAGCTATTGGCCATTGTTATTTATTGGCATTTCGTCATTTATTTTGCTTTGACTTTTATGTATGTTTGGGAAATGTAAGAACAAATTGCTTGAAATTTAAGACGTTTATGTGCTGAAGAAGATTCCGGCCAACCGCAAAATTACTTGATGTTCTGCTCGTAAAAATGATTAATAATAATACAAGTAGAAATTTAAAGAGCAATTCATCTGTAAAGTTCTACTTTGTTGTTGTTTCTTATCCCAGATGGTGTAGCTCATCTACACCATCTCCATAAAACCAAAAATCTCCAAAAAAATCCAGAAATAAGATAGGATTTGCTAAAACCTCGTCATATGAAAAACTCAAACAATTCAGAATATGACCGGGAGAGACCTGATCAGCCTCGCACCTAGGACATTCTGGAAGACTTTCCGGCCCTGTTGAAAAGTCAGAGACTTGATGTGGCCACTAAAAAATAAAAAGCGCGACAGAGCCGTCTGCTGATACCTAGGAATATTAAGTTGGTGACACCAACGAGGTTTTTTCCCAAAATACCAAGGGTGAGCAGAGGTATTCTCCAAATGCATTCAATTCTAACATTTTAATAGAGGAGAGTTCAGCAAAAGTTAGACAAGTGTCACCATCAAAGTGTCAGCAGCGGCAGACTTCGCCAAACTATCGCTATCTCTCGTTACCATTCAATCCAATATGAGAGGGACCATTGAAAATATATACAGTGTCTAGAAGAAAGATGAACCAGAAAATCCAGAATATTTAGGTTTGTCATATCTCCAACAGTTGTTCAACGAGAAAGGTGCTGTATAGAAGCACGGCTGTCTGTTAAAATCCAAATGTCCCTGAAGACAAGGTCAGAAGCTGTGTCAATAATTGCAATCCCTATAAATTGCAATAAGTCCAGATCTAAAAACAGAACAGTAGTTAATATTCCTAATCTTGATGTCAAATGTAGTCAAATGGGTCATCCCAACAGACCACGACAGGTTTAGCGTGCATCGGCCTCCTCTACACATCAGATTTTGAGTGATACTAGGGCTCAAACTCGCGAATCGACAATTCCGGCCGCGACTATAACCACGTGGCCGGAGAGGCCATTATAACACATTTGAACTTCATTTTAAGGAATAATACCTATTTAAATTATAAGATTACTTTTTAAGAAACTTTTCATTTTTATGGATCTATAGAGAACTATTTGATTCTTTTCTTTGAATATATTAATGCTTTCTCTTTTATTAAGACTCTAAGGAAAATGCATTAAATCCCTTACATCAGTGGTTTTAAGGTATCCGAACACGTTGAAAATGATCATATTCAGTCAAGACAGATATTTTTGTTTTTTATTTTATTGAATAGAGCTATCTTTTGACTTTACGAAACGTACTTTGTTTGTTTCGACACTATATAGAGGCCAAGTTTCAATCAATTTTATAAATTTAGAAAAACCGGAAGTGGGTTTTGATCTACCAGAAGTGGGCATTTAAATTGCTCAAATCTATCATGGCGAGTCTGATAACTCAAATGTTACGAATGTATTTCTATAAAACTTTTGAACCTGATATTTATGTTATTTCTAGATAATGCACTAAAATATTTCTCATTGTATGAATACTTTTTGAGTTATGGCTTGTTATTTAAATAATGGTCTCATATATAAAAATGTAACATTTCTTATAATGTTTACCCAATCAGCTCAAAAATTTTCAAATTCTAATAAAAATTAAAATTTTGTACATTTTCTAGATAAATATATCATATTTGTTTTATTAATACTTTTATAATATATGTTTGTTACTTTTTCTCTAACTGCTTTGAAGTTTTTCAAAAACATTGCTAACATTTCACTTATAATTGTGATTTTTGTAAAATTTAGTTAATTATTTTAAATTTGATAGTTAAATATAGAGTAATATTTACTGGTATTGAGTCCTAAAGAGCATTTATAATGTTTTAGTATGCTATTTTGTTAAAAAGTACTCCGAACGTGTTCGGATACCTTAAAATTCGATGTGTCCAAGACCCTGTTTATATCAAAAACTTGGCCATACCCCCCCCCCCCACCATTACCACGTCGCAATGCAATAACTCTATTTTAAAGCATAATAGAAAAAAATATTGGCCTAAAATAAAGTATAAATAAACATTGGATACCTGAAGTAGTATATATATATATATATATATGTAATGACTTCTTCTAATTCTCTTAACTGTACCCCGTGAAATTATTTTCTAGTTCTTTCGCCTCTAACTGTTATAATCTTATTCTAATTGTACGACCGCATAATCTTAATCTAATCTAATTGCTCCCGCTCATTTGCAGCCAATCACGACTCCTGTTATAAAAGAGTCGTACGACCTTCACCGCACTATAAAAGCTCTGAACACACGGTTACGCTCGCTTCTTCTCTTCTTGTCATCATGTAGTCTGCCGCATCTAGTGTTTGTGTATTGTGTGTGTCTATTTGTGATTACGTACATCTATGTGTCGTCCTTGTCTTGCTTAAATGTTTCAAGATGTCTAATAAAAAGTTTAATTAACCACAAGAATGCCACTGCAAGCTCCATTCAAAAAATCCATCATTACTACGTCGTCGTATTACATATATATAATATATATATATATATATCCAAAAACTACTCTCTCTTTATCATTAAAATGTAGAAACACATTTTTGAACTAATTGAACCAATGACATTGTTCTCTTCGTAATAAAAAGAACAATTCTGCTTTCTGATCAAAACTGATACCACTATGCTGGCCATCCGTATAGTGTTTAGTAGCACTGGCTGCTGTGCTGTAGGCCTGGTTCGAATCGTGGAGAAGGCATGGATGTTCGTAAAAGTATAGCGCCTTTGCAGCTTTTGGGTACTTTAAATGGCGTCCTCTCGTGAGGGACCCCCATGGTGCTCTCCCTAAAAATTGAGATGGAATTGAACTAATCGTACTGTTACCTGTATGTGCTCAAAGCTACGGATAGCAACAGGTGTACATCTAGCCCTTAGCCGCGATTAATTTCGTGGACCTTGATCTGACATTTTCAGACAGGTGGCATGAGGGAAAACAACAACACTAATAAAAATTTGCTGCATTGACACATCGCATATGGGATCATCAACAAAACTAAACTGTTATTAGATGTATGTCTCTTTTATACTGCCATATTTTGACAAGTCATTGCATGTAGTGGCGAGATTCTGTTCCTATTTAAACCTCTATAGAGAGGCCGCACCTGCGATTGGCTCGACTTTCATCATGAGATGCTTGTCATTACTTGCACTTTATGTACCTATCTAAAAATATTATTCTGAAATTTTTAAGCTTTATTTTAATTTTTTAGCACGTAAAAATCATTTCTAGTTTGTTTTAACTTTCATAGTAATGGAAATGGATTACAAATATATTTTATGTTAAATCTTTCACGGGCACACATACAGGGTACACATGCAGGAAAAATGTTGTCCCAGCACCCGCAAATAAATTTTAATTTGCCACGCTCCCCCCCCCCCCCCCCGAGCTGTATCAAGGATCACCAGAAGTCCGTAGAAATTATTTTGGAAACTAAGCTTAACATAATGTATAATCACGGTTAAACCTTTCAAAAAAAAAAAAAAAGGAACGTGATTTTTATAAATAGAGCTCAAAAATAAAAATTCCGAACAGCATCTTCAGGAAACAGAGGCTCTCGAAATGTTTTGTCAGAACATCAGACAGGTTGTTTTTCATTTGTTATCTAAATAACTTCGTAGCACGAGTTTTCTATATTTAAAACCTGTTTCAAGCGAACAAAGAGAAGTTTTCAATTAATTATCAGCGAAGCATTAAGTAGGAAAATGGATTAACATCAGAATTTTTATAACGTTCCATATTTCTAATAGGCAACTGTCAAAAATGTTTCTTTGGAAGAAAGTTGGAATTTCCCTTTATTTTCAACCGCAGAATTTCTACAATACCGTTTGATGAGGTTCATCCTTTTTCTAACCAACTCGCGATTGCTATCAGAATATAACAAACAAACAAAAATGTGTCAACATTTTTTTTCAAAAAAGGGATTCAATTAACTCTAGTTTGATTCTTACTAAAATATAAATATCATTATAGACGCATTTTCTAATGATTTTTCGATTTCAGTTTTATTGAGATGGATTTTATTTAATTCCTTTTGTTCCTGAATCCTTCAGGACAACGTTGTGTCCTTTAACTACCCACTTAACGGGAGTTAAAGTGTTTGAGTTTAATTCTCAAAAACAAGCCACGGCCTCAAACTTTGAGGAGATTGAACGCAATATCCCATCTCCAACAGATGTGACCAATTGGCTTGTAAAGATTTTAAATGAGGATAATATTAATACAAAATAAAATATTCAAGTTCTTAAGTCAGCTACTTCAGACGAAACATATATTCTGTTACACTCACACACATTATTCCTAATTTATCAATTATTTTATTTGTATATCGCCTTTGACACTAATACCAGTTGAATCTTTCTGGTGGCCATTGAAGAAACACTGGTTCTAATTAGATTTTGTATTCACCCCATTCCTATTAATTCATTTCTACACTAAAAAATTAAGACTTTAATTTCATTATGATTATTATATATCCTGGGGAAAAATCTAGATTGTAGTAGTACTGTAATACTCCGAACTTACGTGGTAGGGATATCGAGTGATAACAGGGTAACTCTGTGACGGATCTATACGCGTCCTCTTCCTAACTCCTTGGGATTTCTTTAGGTAAGAATTCTTTCAACCAGATTTCACCGAAGACAAGAAAACGTGATTATGCAAATGAAGTTTAATATACATATATATTCTGTATTCGCGAGTGTTAGGAAGTTAGTGAAAGGAGAATCGAAGATTAGTAAAGTGAGAATTGAAGTTTACTGAAGAGAGGATAGCTCGGATGTGAAGTGAATTAATGAGAAGCGAGTAATCCAGCAGTAGTACGTAACGGTGTAGGAATGTGTGAAGTGGAAATCTCTAAGAAGTGCTCAAGTCAAATATTAGTGCTCAAGGCTCGTCTAACGGAAAAAGAATTGCAAGAGTTCAGGTACTGTACTCATACTTTAAGTAGAAGTTAGAGAGTTAAATTGTTAGCCGCACGTGCGAGGTAAAACGAGCTTGTATAAGTTATAGTTGAAATATATTTGAATGACCGTTTATATTATCCCACGCTATCTTGTCTCACCTCAGTCTTCTAAGTGTTGAACAAATTTATCTTAATCGGATTATTATTGTGTCTGTGTTGAATATTGTGACAAATAAACAATTGTAGTGAATCATGTCGTCTTATCAATTAGTTCCTCTCACACATCTAGCCGGGTTAGAGGAAGAAGAAATTATAATTCCTTATAAGTCAGATTATGATTTTCATATAAATACATATAAATTATTTGTAGTTGAGGACAAAGATGATAAAATAATAATTTAGAAAAAGATGTTTAATAAAATCTTAGAGACAACACAAATACTAAATTTCAAGCCGAAGTTATTTTGATGTAGAACGTTTCATAAATCTAACAAAGTTGTCTGCTTGCTCAAAGATTTGTTTTCTTCTGCAAAATTTCCTCGAAGCATGCTCATAGTATTTTTATTCCCTGTTTTGTTTGGGGGTGGAGGGGAAAACGTTCTGCATTGTAGTCAATATTTTCAAGAAATATCTTTTATTTTTCAATTAAACTGAGGTTTTCTGTCAAAATTCCAACCATCATTCGATATTCTGATTGAACTGGGTCTAAAGACTCTCAAGCTTCAATGTCTTGCTCTTGCTCATGAATTTCTATGAGCTCATTCATGTCAGTTCCTGATGTGAGAATCCAGCAGTTCTAGAACGTCATCATTATCCACTTCTAAATTATTTGTCTGGCAAGATCGACAACTTCTTCAATCCATTACCAATTTCCTCAATTTTCCCAGTTTTTTTTTTTTCTCAAACAAAAGACGAATCGACGAGATTTGAAATCGCGTAAATCCGGATTTGCGTAAGTTGGGAATCCGTATTACTGTATATAGGGTGAACCAAAAGTCTTGCCGGATTACAAAAATTCATTACAAAATAGCGTTTGTGGTAACCTATAGTTACCCCCCCCATCTGTAAACCTGGCTAGATGTGTAGGAGGAACTAAATAATCCACAGACATTATGCCAACCTAATTGATTTATTAATTCTTATTATTGATTATGAACACAACACAATTAACAATGGTAGAGTGCAGAGGTGAGATATCTAATGCGGGATATATTACAGAGCCTCAACTGAATCTAAGACGGCTTAATTAAGCTCATTTACAACTATGTCGCACACTACTAATCTGCATTTACTTAATCAAAGGTACAATACTGGATCCTAATGCTTCGATCCTTCACGGAGACTTCAGACACTTCTTTTGCTTGATCAATTGGCAATGGTTCACTCTCTTTAATCTTTAATTCGACTGTTTTTCACTCTTTACTAACCACTTCGCCTTGCACACATCAAACGTATCAACTTCACTTACCTCGTCAACAACTACGTGTCAACAGCTCAACTACTTCACTTTACTTCACTTAACTTGACATATCACTCTTCACTCCTTTTCAACTCGCGAAAACCGAATTTATATAATATTCCTCATTTACATAAATCACGCTTGGTTTCTCGATGAAGGTGGTTGAAATAAATATTTTGATTTAAAGGAAACGAATATATTAGTAGAAACGCGTATAGATCCGTCACACGTTTACTATAACGGTGTAACTCTTTTGTATCATTGGATTGGCGAGTCTTAAAGTTTTTTTGTGTGCAGTATACGGCACAAGTGCTGCTTCAAGAGTGATTAGGAAGAGCATTTGTAAGCAAGACATCATTTTTAGCCGAAATGGTGTCAATTCAAGAGAGAGTCCAATGTATGATTTGGTTTCACGAAATGAAATCGCCCGTTAATATTCAGAAAAAATTTCGTTGTTGTTATGGAAGCACACTCCTGGTATAAATCAATATATAGCGATGGTATGAAATGATTAAAGAAACACGCGGCGTTAAGGATTATCCAGAAGTGGCAAGCCTAGAGTGAGTGAAGCAACTGCTGAATATTCGGCAATCGTTTCAACCGAATCCTACTAAATTGACTTGTGAAACATCACGTGAGCTTCAAATATCTCAAACAAGTTTGATAATAAATCTTCATAAAATGCTTAGGTTGCATGCTTATGAAGCGCAAGATATATTAAAGAACACTTGGCAGTAACTGGAATACTGCCTAGACATTCTCCGAGCTACGATGGGTCGCACATTGCAAATTTACTGAGGTAAATGGACTTATGAAAAATTCAGAATAATACTTACAATATATCGAAAAAAATATATGTCTTATTGTAATAGTTCAGCACACAAACAAATGTCAAACAAATCAGGGAAAGGCTTGGATTCACCATAATATTTCTAATCACGATAAACTACGAGTTACTGGTTGAATCATCAAGTACGTTACGAATCCACATGTCCTCTATTTCCTCACTTACTTCCTAAATTATCATCATGTACTTCTTAATTTACTTGATAACTATACATTAAAATTTGTTTTTTTGACTGAACACTTCCTTATCATAACAAAAAAAGAATCTTCTTCCAGCTCCATATCACTCCCATAAATGAAATTGCCTTCCGAAAGTTAGATCCACCGATGCCTGAGGTGAGGTGAAACTTCATTCTGACCTTTTGCTCCAGAATTAGAATAAAAAGTGAAAGAGAGCAATTAATGTTATTACTCTATTCATGCACGTTTCTACTTTAGTTGATAAAGGCAAAAACTAGATCACATTTTACATTACGAAGCTGAGTGTATTGGCTGTTGAGTTGTGAGAGGCAATTTCAAAGCATCGTGCGTTGTTTCGTTTCATCCCTAATTTATTTCACACGTGTAGTACGGCCCTTAGGTTTCGTTTTTGTTTTTTTAATGATATTTATTGTAAATTAAAATACTAGGAACATATAAGGAAATTTGGTCCTGACATTTTTCTGTTGCAGAATATGATATTAATTAGATGCATTAAAAATTATAAAATACACAGAATATAAATGTTTAAATTAATTTTTTAATTAGTATCAATACATTATTGTTGGATTCACTTTAATAATATTCCTTGTAAAACTATTGCACACACTATTTGCTTTCTTTAAACTTGCAATTTTCCTAATATGAATAGCAAAAATTTTGATCTTGAGAAATTACTCTGATAATTTAAACCACTATTACTATCAATTATCTCTGCTATAGAGTTATGAATTATCTCTGCAATAGTTATAAATTATAAATTATCTCTGCAATTATCTCCCCAGAGCTCTATTTATTTTATTTTATTTAGTTTGGGATATGGAGCAACAAAGGATATTATCCTCACCTGAGCTTTAATCGAATAAACAAATATTAACGTAGAAATAAAATGTAGAAAATTCAAAAAAACGTGTGTTAAAAGTATATGAAATTTGAATTAAAACATTGAGACCTAAAATAATAAACAAAAACATGTATTTTTGTGCACATGCTAAAAAAAGCAGTCACTGTGCTCAACATAAGTATAAACTTTTACTTAATTTTAAAAACTAAAATTCTTTCTTTTTTGAATCCATTACTTCTTTTCTGTTTCAACATCTTATTACCAAAAAAACTCTCAGGACTATTTGCAATCAGAATTGTAGTTTCTATTTTTGTTTGAAATTTAAATATGATATACTTGTATATTGTAAAAAGGGACATCACACACACAAGCCAATGTGCGCGCGAATAATAAGTTTTCCAATATATTTAAGATTTTAACTGAATGGGGTGCCTGATCAAGTTTTGATCTCGTCATCTGACTATTCGAGGTAAACTGAAGACCCAAAAGAACACCCCAAGCCCTAAATGGAGAGCGAGAGCCTCTTAGGTATAATAAATAAAATCATGATTTTTTTCTCTCTCTCCCCGATCGCATTTAATTTATTTCATATTAAATATTTTATCACATACTCTCTGTTCGAAAACAGAAATTTGTTCAATTTGTCACAATTATATATATATTTCACTACAAATGAAACTTTTTCATAAGAAATTCGTGAATTTGGAGATACTTTTTTAATACAAATCTAATTAAACTTTTAAAGTTAAAGCTATTCTTTTTAATAAGAAGTGCTTTAGTATTTTTCTCATTAAAAATATATTATGCGAGATATTTATATTACATCCATTGCTTTTTATTAGTTTTTTAGCCCTTTGCCCATTTGTTATTTATACAAGCATTTATTATGATATTTATGTAAATATATTGATGTATATTATATGTATATATTGTATTAAAATATCTTGTAACCAAATTATGTTTACAAATGATAAATTTACTACTAACGATGAAAGGGTTTAGTCAGCTGCTGAAAAATCTAAGAATAGAAGTGACAGAAAAATTTTCAAATTATTTTTTTTAAAAAGCGTTACACGCGTTAAAGTGTAACTTAATTGTGTGTGTGAGAGAGAGAGAGCTCTACAAAACATACCATACGAAAATTACACTAGCGTAAATGTTATAGGTTTAAACTTGTTTGTTTAGAGTTTGTCTAGTAGATGGCGTGGCTAGAGCGGACACATAACATTTCGTGGTTAGAGCGGACACATTTCCCCCCATCTTAGAACAGATTCGATTATCGAATTACAAGGATAAATACTGTTTCTAAAATCTAATCAAAATCTCCAAAATCTTTAAGTTTTGTAACTAGGTTGGGCTAAATCCAATGGTAAATGATATTTATGCCTTTTTAATAAGGGTTAGTTACTATTTATTTACTTGTATTAAATACTAACTAACCTTTATTATTTACTCGTATATTTCACTTCAAGTATTTATTTGTACTTAAATTAATGAAACTAATTAATTTTTGGGCAATTGCACCTGTTCTAATATTTATTTGACTCTAAAATACAGTTTTCCACAAAATTCCTGGAATTCATTCATGCTCTTCATTATATTGTGACTTACTATTAAATTTTAAATATTTCTTGAAAGTTTTTATTTTTATTACATTTCACTATGTTTAAAATGCATTCGCAGTATATCTTAACGATTTAATATAAATAATTAAATTTAAATTGGCAAAAATGTATTTATCCTTAATTCGGTAATCGAATATGTTCTAAGATGGGGGGGGGATGTATCCACTCTAACCACGATGAGTTTCAAGTGTCCGCTCAGACCACGAAATGTTATGTGTCCACTCTAAACACGTCCGCTGTAGCCACGCAACCATCTAGAAATACAATGGATAGTTTGAAATTCACAACAGAAACTGAATAAATAGCCATGAGATTACCAGCGCAAAAAAATGTATACTGAAGTATAACTATGTATGAGAGGATAAAAATATGTATATATTTCACGAAAAAAAGTATTTCTTTTTTATTAAAAGAAAATTTAGAATGTGTCAAGGAGTTAACTTTAGAAAGTTTGCGTTAGTTTTCTTTTATTGGCCAAACTTACATGGTTTAAGAGTGCGTAAAAGACATTTTGTCACACTTGTTCTCATTCTTAACAATGAAAAAGGCGAAAAAGATACATGGTTATAATTCTCTCAAGAAATGATTCATGTTTGTGCTTAACTATTCCCTAGCGACATGTCAGTTACAGTTAACCTTGTTGTTATCACAGAAAACATGAAGTGGCATGGTTTTCAGATCTCACAATGTGGTCAGCAGATACCAGGCCGTAGCATTGCATCAGAAGATTTCACAGTAGCTCTCAGGCAGTATTGTTGATTGTGATAACTGTCACTTCCCTGGAAAGGTCGCCGTCGCATCTTCAAGGCTTTCTTTCACATCCATTCGATTGTTTCCGTGCTACTGAGACGCTTTGGTTAATAAACGATGCATTCTCCTTATCGAATCTTCCTAATCGGATTAAACCCTTAACGCACGCTTTTTTTTAAAAAAAAAACCGGCAAAAAAAAATTTTTTTTCCCATAAACTTTGTTTTATTTAGGAATTTTTTTAAAAAATACAAAATCCATTCAAGTTTTAATTTTAATTTTGTATTTTGATCCACATGGCGCAAATACGATTTGAATATTGTAATCTTGCATTTTTATATTGACTTTTTTATTATCATTCTTTTCGAATTGCTGTTTAGAAAAAACATATTTTCATCAGCAAAATAAATATTTATTTATACTTTCTCAACAGAGATAATAATAGTAGCAATATTTATTTATAAAACACTTATTCAAAATTTTCTTTTGTCTGATATATTAGGAAGAAAGGTGCGTCACATAGCCAACATTGCGATTATTACACATGTAACGACTCTCTTTTCTTTTCAATTTTTCCTTTGCTAGACCTTTTAACGCAACACGCAGCCAATATCATGTAGGAGCTGTATATATATATATATATATATATATATATATATTTAAAATATCTCACACAAATATAACCAAGCAAATATTCGAAATCATATTAAACCTAGAGTACGACATCACATTTCAAAATTTCAATGGCGAATAAAAATAATGAAGATCAACGTTTTCAAGCGAAATTAAAATTGTATAAGATAAAAATTATAAAATATCCAAGCGCAACCTCGGACTTAGACCGATAAGTGGGGTTAAACTAGTTTGATGGCGCCAACCTTCCTCCTATTGCAACTTGGTAAACTAATATGAAAATATCCAAATTCTCAAAAATTTAAAATTTAAAAAAACTTTTCATTTAAAAATTTAAAATTAAAAAAATATTTCTCTTTTCAATACCTAAAAAAAATTAAACTATTCGCCATTGCATTCTGAAAGATATAACATAAAAATGTTAAAATGCTAAAACAATTTAGTGCATAATAAAACAACTATATAAAAATCAAAGAATATGCACCGATCCTTGAAATGGTTGTATAGAATGAAAAAACCTTAAAAGTTTGAAAATTCAAATCAAGAATGTAGTATATTCAAAAATTAAATACTTAGCAACACCAAAACAGATTACATAAATCATCAATATATATATTATATATATATATATATATATATATATATATATATATGAGTGTTTGAATTGTCGAGAGTTTTATCAGATCACTGCGAATTATCGCGTGTTGTAGTCTGACCGGCCACAGGTTTTACTTCGAAATATTGAGTGTATCAAAATGTATTGTTTTAGTTCGAAATATCAAGAGTTTTCTAAGCCTAATGTCAATAAGAGCCTAAATGTCAATTTATTTTATTTTAATTTACGTCCGACTTTTTGAAGTAACACGAGGGCTATTGGCGACGGACCTCGTAATTCTAAGCCATGGTCAAATGACAAGACAGCTTATGAGCTGTGTCACCCTTTTTCACAACTTCAACATGTGACGGATCTATACGCGCCCTCCTACTAATCCTCTTGGGTATTCTTTGGAGCTAGCAAAATTCATCAATCTTCTCCTAAGAAGAAGGCGTGGTATGCAAATTAAGTTTATTATATATAGTTCTAGTTATCGAGTTAAAGAGAGTTAGTGAATTAGAAAGTGAAGAAAGATAGATAATAGAAAGTTAGAAGGTTAGTAACTAAAGGTGACCAGAGAGATACAAGATGAAGATCACCGAAAAAGGTTAGAAATGCCTTATAAAAGATTAAAAATAGGAAGCTCTTATTAATAAAATAAATTAATTAGAAGACTACCTAGAGTCAGGTATTGTCATCTTCATATTATGTTTGATGTTTAAAGTATTTAAAAGATTAAGCGGCCATTAGTTATATATCTATCATGTAAGGTAATATTGAGATAGAAGAACTGTTATTATAAAGTAATTTATTTAATGTATTCTCCCAAAACGCGACACTCGTCCCCTTTCTCTGTTGACTGACTGGAACATCCTATTTATAATGTTGCATTTAAATGTGTTTGAGTCGATTAAAGTGCTAAATAAAATAATTGGAAATTATCATCTCGAATCATCCTTCAACTTCCTTCCACACCTTTAGCTGGGTCATAGGGTAGATGGGAAGTAGGTTTATTACAAACAACATTCCAACGGTAAGTCATTGATCCCCAATAGAATTAAAGGAAATCAATTCTTTCACACGGCTGTTTTCAACACTGCGAATCTGAGTAAGTGAATATTAATGTCTCAATATTCAGCTACTCGAGGGTTTTTGGTGACGGACCTCGTAATTTTAAACCATAGTCAAGTCGCCGCAGTTAATTTTGACGCCCAGTTTCCTCCGCAGAGGGAGGCGCTTGATCTCTGGCAAAGCGAAACCTTACTTAGGATTTTATCTTACCGAGAGCACCAAGCGAACAGGCACTCAAGGGATCTTTACCCCGCCGTATGATCATACGACATGGCTGCTGTCGATTTTCTGCATCATGAAAATCCACCAACTTCAGCCGGGATCGAACCAGCAACTACAGGAGTACAAGGCCAGTGATAAATCAACTACGCCAACCAGTCGGCAAAAAATGAAAAATATTTTTAATAAACTGATTGATTGGACCCGTGATAGACTGATTAGCACTGTAATAGATTTGCAACCGACAAACTGCATGTTCTGTTCTTATGCATCCAAAGGCAGCTCTGTGAATAAGACTAATTCATGTTAGATGTGCAGAAACTATAAGTCACACAAAATGGTTCAGTTGCAGATAGTGGGTACCAATTCAGATCCCGACCTCAAAACCTCTTATAGTGATTTAAGATTTTGAAGCACATAGTCAAGGATTTTAGGACTCACCAGAAGTAGGCACCTAGAAAATGCTCCGTAAACAAACAACAAACTCATTCAAATAAATTAGTATAGTTTGAGATACATGATAGGGCTCAAACGTTCCCCGTACTTAATCTATAATTTAAAAAGTATTACCAATTAAACTGCTGAAACACATCCTCCTTCGAAATAAGAACCTTGAGTAACAACACACTTTTACCATTGCTAGTAAAGGTCATAGAAATATTTATGGAATCAATTTTTAGTCATGCTTCAAAATTTCATAAGTCTCCGTACCACTTTTTCCCAAGCGAACACAAAATTTATATTCATACTCTGCTCAAGAAACGCAATTTCTTTCAATCGCCGAAGACTAAATGTATCCGCCTACAAAATATGAAGCCATGGCGAGCCACTGACCACGTGATTTGGAACAAAATTTTTTTAGAAAAGAGGAATAATGCAATAAAACAGAAATGTTATCGCAGTCGCTCTACTGCCAAAATTTTCCAAGTTATAGGCTCAGTCCTGGTACTTTTGAATCCAACCTCGTATAATAACACTAAGGAATGATTCTGAATCAAATCAAGCGTCGAGCGTGGCAATTTATTTGGAATACCTTTCTCATAACTTCCATGCCAAATCAGGAGATTGCCATTAAGTTCCATTTAGCCAACCAGAGTATCCCCCCCCCTTTGTTCCCAAGGACAGCTTTTCAGAAAATTAGAATTTGGTTTGTATATACCGGACCTATATATATATGAAGTGTGTGCCTTAAGCGACTAATCAATGAGAACCCACAGTTTTCAAGCTCTCATTATTTCCTATACTTATTATTATAATAAAAAATCTTTTTAGAACAAAATATTTTATTATAAAGATCTTTAAAGATAAATCTTTTTTAAATATAAAGTATATTAATAACAAGAAATAATTAACATAATAAACATATATCTCATACTAAAAATTTGCTTTTTAAATTATTATTGTTTCTGCCAAAAGAAAAAATAAAGAATTCATGAAATAAAAATATGTATCAATCGCACAGTATTAAAAAATGAGTTTTTTACCATATTTTCTGCATTTTTTTTCATATGATTTATACAGTTTTTAAAATTGTATTTTTAAATTTTTGGAAGATATAATGCAAAAGTACTAAAGGTAAAAATCATAGTTAAAATTACAAATATTAAATCCAAGAAAACAAGTGTTAGCTTAAGTTATTTTAAATTAAAATAAGTTTTTTGGGGGTATGGGGGGCATTTTCCATTAGACACAAATAAAAACTAAAAGTATATAACATATATTATTCTCCAAGAATAAATCACTTACATAGAAAGTAAAAATCATAAAACAAGCTTTATCTTTTCTTATTCATTGAGAGAAAGCACATAAACATAAAACTGATTTTGTTTCTTGTTAATATTTGTAACTAAAAATATAAGAATTATTTAGAAATCATTTTAAATGCATTCTACATGTTATAAAAAGATGAAAACTACATGTAAAAATTTATACAGCTTCAAACACTATATGAAGTTGCTAAATGGTGAAACTTTTCGGAGATCTAATTATTCATTTAGAATTATCTTATTTATAAATCAAAGAAATTAGACAATGGTATGTGAGATATATTTTGACATCGAATAATTTTTTCGCAATTTATTAGGATCACTATCTATAAACAAAATATTTCGTCATTTTAATGACAATGACAAGTTATACTATTTAAAATTAGATGCCTGAAGTGTTCGTTAATGTTTAATTTAATACAAAATAAAATGTATTTTCTAAGTGCTTAATACTTTAGATTGTACCTAATTCAATGCAGAGAAGAGCGTTATTTTGTTTTCATAATTTAAAAACCAGTGAAAAGAAAACACATAAATAATATATTTATGTATAAAAGTATTTAAAACAACCCGTCAATCCTAATTCATATTCTTCAATGCCATTGTACATGAAAACAAAGAGAGAGAGAGAGAGAGCAGAATATATTAATATACAAAATCTTAACAATTTAAAATCCCCTGTATATGCATATAAGGGTTTCCCTGATCTTCAGATCAGTTACGCTACTACTAACAAGCCGTTAGTCAGATTTATATAGAGTGTATGGCTTTACTTTCAAATATATTCTGAAAATAAACAGAGATTTTCACTACAAGATTTTAAATTCCCCAAAGAAAATCTTAAACTTTCTGTTTTTGAAATGCAACTAGATCGTACATCGTCCATTTTTTGCAACATTCTCCTTTCAAAACGGCTTCACTTCAAGAACAAGCGCAAGTTGTAGCATGACTTATCGAATTTAAATATTTAACTCCCGTACAGTACAAATTTCAGACGATCGGCAAACAAGGCCCATCTTTAAGATCTACAATTTATAAGTGGCGTGTAAGATTTATGACGATAAGTAGTGTATTGTCAAAAACAAAACCTGACCATCCTAGCAGAAGCTGAGATGATAGTATTCGTATAGACTCGATGTGTTTCTCGCTATTAATTGGTGTGCACATCAAAATCGTGTAATAAAACATTGTAAAAAACACTTTGATATTTTCTATATGGAACATAAAACACCAGTGGCGTAACGGAGAATGTAAGCTTTGAGAATGAGAAAAAAACCCTTTAAAGTCGGGTTTTGGGCCTCCAGACGAATCTTACAAAGGATCGCAAAAGCATAGCATAACTTAGGCTTTGGGCCCCCCTCCCTCTCGCGATGCAGGGGGGGGGAGCGGGGATGTACATTACGCCACTGGTGAATACCTTTGTGTTTATTTATTTGTAATTAAAATTTGGAAGTGCAGTCATACTTTTCGAACATCCAGTGTTTTCGTTCACAAAAACGTATAATAAAAATAATACACAAAACATAAATATTTAATCTCTGTAAACATAAAAATTGCATATACTATGTATTCTATTGTACGCCCTGTATTTCAATCTCGGTAACCTTTTGATTTACAAATATAGCTAACTTTATTTTTATTAGTTTTAATTATTTATTTTTAGTAACTAAAATACCCGTAGTCGTAATTTGCATTAGTTGATACATGTTGCAACCTTCATAAGTAAACAATTTATTCAAAAAGCATATGAATATTAATAACACTAAATTTATTATAAATTCAAAAACTCACCATGTTGAGGCAGATGTATCCGCACTATCCAGATCTAATTAATATCCACAGTCAAGTCACAACTCTATAGCAACAGTCCTCTGAGCAACATGCATTACTTTCATTCAAACACCGCATTCAAGAATTTGTTTTTTGCATCACCAAAACATGAGAGAGAAAGAGCAAAATCGTTGTGGCACACACCAAACAAGAACACGACCGCAGCATCCACCGGGTTTTCCTCTTTTGATCTTTTCCAGTTGACCTGAAGACTGTGACACTCTCTCTCTCTCGAGAAAGCGATAATCATTAATGGTGTCTTCCCCCTCGCTTAATTCTTCTTCAAATGTTTTTGTTCTCTTTCGGAATGGGGGAGGGGATGTTGCCTCGGTCAAGCGGGTTTCGACCAGTGAAAGCGGAAGGGAAAATGAGGATTTGATAGCTCAGACGGGAATCGCGTTCGATGATGCGGCAGATAGGGTTCTAATATCTGCTCTGGGGAAGAGACAGAGATTTTTGATTGGAGATAGAGAATTCGTTTAATCTAAAAGGAAGAATGGAAAAGAAATGTTGCAATTTCCCACGGAGGTGTTTATCAGGGATGGAATTCTTTTTAATCGAAAGAGGAAATCGAATGGGGAAATACATTCAATTAAATTGGAACCAAAGGGTGAACAATTTATTTTACGTCTGCTTTTTGTGTATTAGTTCATTGAAGTAAAAAAAATCATTTGTCAAATGAAATATGAAAAAAAGATTTTAACATTTATCTTATATAACTATTCAAGAATATTTTTTTTAAAATTGTCTCAAGGTGTCCGATTTGGCGACAACATTTTTTTTTAAATAAAAGGAAAATATGAGGATTTTTTGTGGTTTTTTAGATTTGTTTAGTACATTTTAAGAAAAATATGCTAAAATTAAAAAGAGAAAAATAAATTATTGTTTCTAAACTTAATGTTATTGCCTTCTATATTCCCATATTATTATTAAAATGGGAAAAATTTGGTAAACATTTACAAAAAATAACCTAAACAGGGCACATTCTGTACCAAACGTATTTGAACAAATTTTTCATTTTTTTTTATATGTTGCTACTACACTGGTGTGCAAAAATTAAGGACGAAGTCGAAAAATTAGCATATCAGCTGAACGAAGAGGCAGAGCGGACAGAAAGACCAATCAGGAGATTAAGCGAGGTGATGTACGGTAGCACATGCGCAGATATGCAGGTAGACGTAATGGGGGAGTGTCTGAGTAGTAAAGCATGTTGTCGGTGTAAGATTAGTATTTCTGGCAAAGAGATTGCACACCGTATAGCAGTTAAAATCACACCGAGTTGCTGCCTCAGCGAGAAATGGCGAATAATCAATCTGTTAGACGACATCTGGATGCTTTTACCCGAGGTCGAATCATTGGGAAGTTGGAGGAAGGTCGCAGTGTGACAAGTGGGGCTGCAGAGTTCGGAATTGCTCACAGCATCGTTTCACGACTTTGGAGACAATTTCAAACTACAGGAACAGCTATCCGGGGGTTCAGTAGTGGTCGTCCACGAGGAACCACACCCGCAGATGACCGGTATATTGCCTTACAGGCCAGAAGAAACAGGCGGCAGACAGCGGGAGAAATCGCTAGACACACGACACAGGCGACTGGACGACCGATATCGTGTTTTACCGTGGCCAGAAGACTGCACGGTGGTGGTCTGTTTGCACGACGCCCTGTACGGTGTGTACCTCTAACGCCTGCCCATCGGAGAAGGCGTTCTCTGTGGTGCCGGGAATACCGGAATTGGAGAGACAATGAATGGGGACGAGTACTCTTTACAGATGAGAGCAGATTCAGTCTGAGTAGCGATTCTCATCGCATACTCATCTGGAGAGAGCGGGGAAGCCGCAATCATCCCTCGAACATCATTGAAAGGGACAGGTATGGAGGTGGCGGTGTTCTCGTTTGGGAAGGCATCATGCTTGGTAGTCGTACAGACCTTCACATCTTCGACGCAGGTTCAGTCAACGGGACCCGTTATTGTAACGAGATTCTTCTTCCATGTGTGTGTCTTTTTAGAGGCGCTATGGGTCCGCAGTTCCTTTTCATGGACGACAATGCACCATGTCATCGCACAGTAGCTGCCGAACAGCTCTTAGAGAGTGAGGATATTGAACGTATGGATTGGCCGGCACGATCTCCGGATCTCAATCCCATCGAGCATGTATGGGATTTTCTAGGCAGACGCTTGGCAGCTCGTACCTTACCACCAGTAACGATTCCGGAGCTTCGATTGGCGCTGCAAGACGAATGGTCAGCAATGCCTCAACAACTCATTGACACCCTCATTCTCAGCATGGGCAGACGCTGTGAAACCTTCCTAGCAGTCAGGGGAGATCATATCCCCTACTAAAGACCGGATATTTCTTGCTGGACACCCATCACAGGGATGTTTCGGCCTTCAGTCGCATTGCGCTCCATGCTACTTTTTCAATAAAGCTTCTTTTTATCCCTCTGATTTCTCTTTTAGTGAGTGTTGCTTACATTACTCATGTCCTTAGGTATTGGGGATCTTACGGTATTAAATGTGTTGATTTGGAATGCTTTTGTACAAAGTTATATTGAAAAAACCGTCTCGTCCTTAATTTTTGCACACCAGTGTATGTTATTCATTTTTTAAATGCCCTTCAGGATAAAAGATATTTTAATTTTTACAAAAACTAGAGCCCTTTATCTTAGTTATTATATGAAATTGCTTAATATAACACTGATTATATTAACATAATGGACTGTAAATTTTGTAATAAAATAGTGATTGATACATCTGAAGGTTAAAACACTTCTACTATTATACAAAACATACACAAAAAATTCCAGTTAATTATTTTCAAAACTTTTTCAATAGTCGCTGTCCCCGTTTGAGCATTTTCAAAAAACACATTTGCACTATAACTTGTTTTAAAGTATGATATATATTGCTTAAAGTCATGACATCTGCTTTTACTAAAACACTTATAGTTTTTGTTCTAGTGAATGGAAAATAATAAACTTGGTATTTTTATAAGGCTAATAAGATGGCCTATAAAATACAATCATAACAAAATTTATGAATTTTTGGCAAAGTTCTCAATTTTAGGATAGTAAGATATCTTAAAGCAGGAGAGGGCAAATAACGGCCCGCAAAGAGTTTTTTTTTTTGGCCTTCTAAGACAGTCAGAACACTAAATAGACAGAAAATGCTCTCTATATTTGTGTAAACATGTATTTTTGACCACAAAATCTTTCTTGCATGAAGATCAACAAGAGTAAATATAGATTCAATTTGGATGACATTAACTTGCAGGCTGTGGTGAGAATTTCAACAAGGTATCTCACTCCTAATTTCAAAAGAAAAAATTGTAGAAAAAAGTATGATAGGTACGTTTGCCTCATTAAATTGATTCTAAAATTAAATTTATTTGTGTGTGCAACTATGGATGATATGAAATTCGTGCAGTAAATAAATTGAATAAAACTGCCACTCTTTTATTCAACTTATATTCATTGGTTGTTATGGTACAATTTATAACTTTTATGAACCGAAAAGTTAACTAAAGAATGCAATCATTTCAAAAATATGTGGTTCTCCAGTATCTTACTCTTCCAAATGTGACCATCAAGACAAAACACTTCTCCATCTTTAACTTAGAGAGATACAAATCTGCTATGATAACTCTCCCTTGGTAAGCATAGAACAGTTGGGTTTTTTTCCTTAATATTTTTAGGGCCATTAAAATCAAATCAGTTAAAAATATATTTTTTTCTCATACATATTTCCAAAAACATCAAGAATCATACTATCTTTCATCGTTTAATTTGACGAGAGAGAAAAAAAATTAGTAAAAATGTTAACACTTTAGAAAAAATGTATGTTTTGTCAAAATATCTTCCTGAGGTATCAGTTAAGTTTTGTAAGTTTTCTTTAAAAGAAAAGAAATGAGCAAAAAATAGTATTAAAATTATATTTATAATGGAATTTTACATGCTTCAAAAACTAATAGATGAAATGATTGCAAATTAACTTTTATATTCCAATGGCTATTTACTCCTGAGTACACTCGTAACTTGGTTTCAAAAAGATGAAACTCGGCCGGATAAGAAAAAGGAGGGGAAAAAAACAAATTTTGATTCTTTGTGTTTTAAAGAGGCGTGTAAAACTGACATAGTTAATAAGTTTTAATTGTTGTTGTATCGAATCCTCTGGTAACATTTCCACCATGTAGAGGGGACCAAAGCACGTTAAATCTGTCAAAACTCAGTGTCTTCCCGTTGGTGTGGTAGCTAGGATAGGGGGGGGGAGGAGAGTGCCAGCTCGTGTACCATCTTCATCACTCGACCGAAGCTCCAAATTACGAGATCCATCGCCAATAGCCCTCGTGTTGCTTTGTAGTGCGACGTTAATAAGTGGCCCTGGTAGCCAAGTGGTCAAGGTGTCGGATCATGGCTAGCGTATCATGAATTCGAGCCCAGTACCACTGAAGACCCGCCGTGTAGGGGGGCGATGCACGTTAAATCTGTTGAGAGCTCAAACGTCCTCCCGTTTTGGTGTGGTCTGGTAGTTAGAAGAGGGGGTGCCATCTCAGGTGTCATCCGCATTCACTTGACCATGGTTCAAAATGACGTGGTCCGTCACCAAAAGTCCTCGTGTAGCTGAACAGTGCGACGTTAATATTCACTCGCGACGTTAATAAAACTTGTACTCACTCACTTCGGTACCATTTAAAATTAAATTAACGTTTTTCACAGTTCAACGTTTACATCGATTAACTTAGATTTTTAAACAATGTTTCCATAAGCTTACGAAAAATACGTGGGACAATAGCCGCATTAACTCATTGTGTCACGAAAATTGCTTCGAATACATTTTAAGATATTCTTTACAAAAGATTGTTAATAACAGCGCACTTTACAGAAAAATATTAACTTGGGAAGAATATAATACTGCGAAGAATAATTATAATAATTAAAAATAATTACTATAAGTATAAATGCAATGCAAAAATGATTATTTTAAAAAAGCCATTACATGCTCCAACAATGCTTATATTTAAACAACAATGCTCTTCCGCTTTTATTTTGTAAACAATCCTCTAATACCGTTTGGCAACACAAAAGCAACATTTAATACTTTAACTCAAATGAGCATTCCAAAACTATGGTCACTTGTTTCGAAACTAGACGAAGACACGTAACGGCAAAAGAACAAGAAAGGTCAAAAGAATCGCTTTCTCAGGTGTTTTCGCAGAGGTCAAGTCATTCTAATGCACTCCATGTGCCATTGTCTTTAGTAGAAAGAAAGAAAAAACGATCATTAAGGCTTTCTCTTTCGAAGCCCATGGATAATTTGACCAATGGACAGTTTCACTTTGCTAATGTTTGTCCAAGGATTTCATTTCTGTGAAAGAATGAGAGCCTTTGTCTCGGTAATCAGTGTCAACCATCAGGTGAAGATGCGTTGAAGTGACCGAATTCACAAGAAGGAGGAATTTCGGAAGCATATCTGTCACAAATAACCCGCGTGCTTGGGTTTGATAATGCCCAAGAGGACTTCCCTGGAGATCTGTTTAATTTCTAATCAGTAGTCACGTTTTTGTTCGACTTTCGAATTCTTGGGTATACCGCCTGCCCTTGCAAAAGACCCTGAAGATTAAAGTGTTACAATCGTGCAGTACCGTTTGTCCTAATTCAAATGAGGTACTTTGTAATGCATTTGTAGAATTGCTGTGATCTTGAAGGCGAAGAATAATTCATAAAATAATATAAACATGAGTAAAAGATGTTTACGCATAAACACAAAAGTTTTCACTAAGTGATTTTTCAAAAAAAAAAAAAAAAAAAGAAAGAAAGAAAGAAAGAAAAGAAAAAAGAAAACATTAGTATCCCGCACTTACGCGATAGGTGGGATTGAGGGATAACCGCGTAAATCGGGGTATAAATTATCATTTAAATTATTTTAGCCGAAAATATGAAGGAATATTATAATTTAGGAAAAATAAAGTTAAATTAAATCTGGGATAGTACACAAATACGAAATCGGAAATCGAATTTATTTTCATGTCGAAGGTTTCATAAAATCTAAGAAATTAGTCTGCCGGCTCAAAGATTTTTTTCTCCTGTAAAATTTCCTTGAACACGCTAATAATTTCTTTTTATTCCTTGTTTTGTTGAAAGAATATTCTCTTCGTCGTAATCTATATTTTCTAAAATTTTTAACCTTTTTCAATTAAATCGAGGCCTTCTATCAAATTCCCAACTTTTATTTGATCTTCTGGTTGACCTGGGCCTAAAGACTCAAGTTCCTGAATGTCTTGTTCTTGCTCATGCATTTCTATGAGCTAATCAATTACCAGCTCCGGATTGGGAGAATCCAGCAATTTTTAACGTCATCACTATCCGCTTCTAAATTTATTTTCTTGGCAAGATCGATTTTTCCAATCCCATTACCAATTTCATCAGGCTCTGGCACTAGTTCCGACTGAGTTTCACTGATGGGGAAAAAGGACTCAGTTTTTTCCGAAAGCCATTTCAAGTTTTTTCACTCAAACAAAAGACAAATCGACGAGATTTGAAAATCGCGTATCTCCGATTTCGCTTATAAGTCCGAGTAGAGTAAATCGAGGTATTACTGTATCACATAAAAGAAAAGTAAATTTAAAACAAAAAATAGGAATATATACGGTGTTTATCTCACTGTTGTATAGGCTGAACCAGATGTCTTGTCTGGATTATAAAAATTCGTTAGGAAATAACCGATTCATACAACAATGTGACTTTTTTATCACTGAATAGGTCACTTTTAGTTTTTTTGTGCAATGGATGACGGGAGTGCTTCTTCAAGAGTGACTCGTGAGAACATTGGTGATGAAGAGATAATTTTCAGCCGAAATGACATCGATTCACGAGAAAGCATAATGTGTGTTCTGGTTTCATGAAACGATTTCTCCCAATTAATGTTCAACGTAAATATCGATATTGTTATGAACGCAACATTCCTGATGCAAAATAAATAAATCAATGATATTAAATGTTTAAATGAATGGGCTGCGTAACAGAAGACAGAATCAAGAAAAATCTACCTTCTTTCCTCTGAGAATTTCCAAGCCATTAGAACGGAAAGATTTATAACCTCGACAGATTTTACGTGCAGCAGCTTCTATACACAGCTGGTCTTTTGTAGCGAGCACTAGGGCTCGTACTCATGAAACTCCGACCACGAATCCGTGTTCATGAACATTAGGCTTCTGCGGTCGTTTATTTAACTTGAGAACTAGATATAGAGTACTAAAATAATTGGTTTATCGGTAAGAGATAAAGAACAACCAAAACTATTATATACCTAAGATTGATGTTGAATACGGGTATTCTTAAGCTTTTAAGCATTTCGCCATTATTTAAAGAAGAAAATCAAAATATATATTATCAGAAAGTTAGCTGAAGGCATAACTGTTGCTTATGCGAATACTTTTCGTCAAGTCACCAACAGGTTTTAAGAAATTAAATATCTTATAAACATATTGTTATGTTAGAAAAAAAATTGGTGTCTATAATTCTGATATTTATCAGTTCTAAAACTCAAATTCTTCAGTAAACTTCTTATTCAGAAAGATTAAATTGTCTATCGAAGCTGAAAATTATTTGATTTTTAATAATCATAATTTTTATATATTCTCAAAAATCAAATACACAATATTAGAATTAAAAATTACTCTGTATACTCGGATAAATCACACTAAAATGTTTATTTCTCCCTCTCTCTCTCCTCTCTTAAAAATTCAAAATACTACAAAAAAATCTTGTTTCATTCATATATATTGTTGATAAATAAATGAAAAGGAAATGAATTCTAATTAAATCTAAAGATCTTAGCATTGCTTTTAATAATCTTGATATTAAGGATTTTTAAATGATAAATGGACTGTATAACTTTAAACCATCACCGATTGCTTAAAACAATACATACTTAACTGCGCTCACAAATTTATGGGGCTGTTTTCGATTCTTAATCAGGGTAAAAAATTGGAACATCCGTTCATAACTTTCTCTCGTAGCTCTGAAGCGACATTTATTCAAGCCAAACCAAAACTACATTCAATTTAATTTTTGTTAATAAAATAATACCTCTCGACTTACGCGAATCCAGAGTTACGCGATTTTTAAATCTCGTCTCATTCGTCATTTACCTTTTTCATAACTGAAAATCACACGAAATCAGTACCACAACCTGGTGATTGGTAATGTGACTGATGAAGATGTCGATCTCGACAGGCAAATAAATTTAGAAGTTGACAGTAATGACGTTCAAGAATTGCTGGATTCTCACAATCAGGGGCTGACAATGGATATGCTCATAGAAATGCATGAGCAAGAGCAAGAAATTGAGGAATTTGAGTCTAAAGATCCAGCTCAATCAGAAGATCGAATGACGATTGGGAATTTGACACAGAAGGCCTCGGTTTAATTGAAAAGAGGTTACAAATTTTAGAAAATAACGACTCTAACGAAAAGTGTGTTTATTCAATAAAATAAGGAATGAAAAAATTATTAGTATACTACGATAGGAAATTTTGTGAGAGGAAAAATCTTTGAGCCGGCAGAGAACTTTGTTAGATTTTATGAAACCTTCTACATCAAAACAGCTTTAGTTTGCGATTTGTATCTTTGATTGCATATATCTAACATTTTATTAAACATTTTTTTTCTGAATTATTTTCCTTCGTCTCCGGCCCCAAATAAAAATAATTTATATGCGAAATCATACCCCGACTTACGCGGGTCAGTTAGTCCAACTTATCACGTATTTTCGGGGTTTGACCAAAATTATCACTCAGTCCAACTTAACACGTATTTTCGGGGTTTGTCTAAAATTATGGTTACAAATACAAAAATATGCAATATCTTTGCATATAATATTCTATTTGTTATAAATTTTTGTACTTACGTTCCTCATACTCTGAGAATAATCCTGTGCTTACAAATAAATCCTTCATGTGTTTACTTCTTGTACTATGCAAATTAGATGGAAAAATTGTCAAAACACCCTATGTAATAATTAAAAAACTGAATATCTAATGAGGACTTGCTATACTGAATTTACAACAAGCTCTCATACTACAAATTAGGTAGTTAATTTCTTCTTGTGGTAACAATATCCACTCTTCTATAAACACAGATTTTAACGTCTGGCACGTGTTTGGAGGGTATTGACATCGAGCAATGGCTCTTCCAAAAGCATCCCAAATATGCTTGATAGAATTTAAGTCAAGAGAATTTGTTGGCCATTCCATCCAACAAATATACTCTTCTTCAAGAAAGTCTTCGATAAGATTATGTCAGTACGGCCTCGCATTATCTCCATAAAAGTAAAATCTTGACCTCTTCGGAACCGTCCCACCTGAGGTTCAAGAACTTCATCTGTATAATGTTGTGTAGTAACTGAACCCGCAAAAAAATTTGTAGCTGTGTTCGGCGGTTTAACATAATGCCTCTCCGAAACAAGAATTCTACACCCACCAAATAGATTGTATTCTCTTATTTTAGAAGGGTGGTAGCGAGGCCTAGGCTCTTTCTAAATGAAAATTTGACGAAAATCACTATTGGTACAGAGCTTGGACTCGTCAGCGAAAAGTACACGGACTCTCTCTTGATTTGTTCAAGACACTCCATAAAAGACGAGTTCTTTTCTGTGATAGGTTAAGAGGGATACATACTACTGTGATACGTTAAGAGCGATACCACTGGTCGTCGGACATAAAGTGCCTTCTCAGCTAAGCGTCTGTAAACAGTTTGTCTAGAATTTTTTTCCTTAGCTTCCATATCTCTGTGACGAAGTTCATTTATTGTCAAATGTCGATTTTTCAGTAGATATTGTAGCTTTTGGTCGACCTTGTCCAGGTATTCTAACAACAGTACTCCTAGTTTGAAATTGCTTCCACCGTAGAAATATAATAATTCGAGAAACATTTAGGTTTTGGGTTACTTCTACTTGAGATATCCCACCTTCAATCCACCCAATGCCTCTCCGTCTCAAATCATTATTTAAGCCGGTGGTGGCCAACCCGCGGCCCGCGAGTTTCTTTGCAAAATGCGATTATTTGGTGCAATGTTTATGTTTTTAGTGCAGTGTTTTGTAACAAGTAAATCCCATAATTATTTCTATTTTATCATGATGCTTCTGTTTTTTTCATACTTTGAAATGGGCAGTATTGCATTGCAGCTGTACCTCGCAACATCACGATTGATTCCTATACCTTTTTTTTTCAATTTAAACTTGCGAATCGTTCTTTTCGAAAAAGACACTTTTCAAACATAATTCGGGGTTCAACTTATCTGACGAAAACCCAGTATCAATTAAGATGTACAAATACATGCATTCAGATCGACTTGCAAAAACTGAGTGAAAAAATTGAGAAACAAATATTTTATTATTTCAATAAATTAAACACTATTTGATCATTACATTATAATTATTATATTATCTATGTCTGTTTTCATGAAAAATTATGAAAACAATAATATATATATATATATATATATATTATAAACTAGTTTTTTTATTGTGTTTTAAATTCTCACTCCAATAAATGTTCGTAATGAGTCCAAATCAAATATAAAGATATAAATTTTTAAAATGCGGCCCGCGGGATTATAATATTTTTCCGAAGTGGCCCGCAAGGTCATTTGGGTTAGCCACCCCTGATCTAAGCAATTGTGAGAACTCATTTTAACAAGATAAAACACAAAATTCAAACCTCTACTGTTTTTGTTTTTACTTTTATTGAGAACATATATAAGCCCCGTGCACCGCACAATGTAACACACGGGGATTACAATACAAAGGAAAGATTTCAACACAAACATCTATGCCTTCTCCGGGATTTGAACCCATACCCTGCAGGCAGCGTCACTAACCACCACACTGGATGGGTGGCAACCTCTACTTTAAAAGCAGTTTTAACGTTTTTCACTGAAAAGGCGTAAAAATTCTTCTTATCCTTCAAAACTCACAAAATTAGGATATGATGATTGCTTTTGCTCTTATATATATAAAAAAGTAATGATAGATTTCTTGAAATAGTAGGACACGCGCGCGTGCGTTATGTTTGAAACGTTAAGGGAAAAAAACGACTGACTCACTTAATCATCCTGATATCTTTGGAACTATTAAACCTAGAGATTTTTAAAACTAAGCAGTCATGTTCCATTCTTAGAGTAGAGATCCGTTACAAAAGATGTTTTATGGAAATTGACTCCCAGGGGGAGGGGAATGCAAGGAATTAGTGGGTTGCTTAGATAAAAAAAAATCCCGTTTTCGAGCTACATGCCTACTATAATAAAATTTGGTATGTATATTTCTTTTGTTGAGTTAAAATTCACTTAGAACGAGTCTTAAGGAAATTCCCTCTCAAGAGGAATGGACGGAGCATACTGATATGAAGAAAAATCTGTTTTTGAACTGTTAGACTTAGACTTGAAATTTGGCAACCATGTTTATTTTGTTGAGTAAAGATCAGTTAAAAATGGGATTTGCGGAAATCCTCTTTGGGAGAGGGGTTTATGGGAACGTAAAACATAATTCTTCTTCAAATTTAGTAATTCAAGTCCTGTTCTTTTTAAACCAAGGGATAAGGGTTATAAGAATGCCTTTTAATGCAGTCGAACGCTTAATGCCAGAACTTAGACATCAATATAATTTATATATAAACTGTATATATTCATACAAAATCATGAAAGCACCAACAAAATCGGCGAGTAACAGCTAGTTTATTTATATTCGTGGCAAGAAATATTTCTGTGAAGACCAAAGTCAAAATTGCTTCACAGAAATTTTCAAAAACGTTTATCAAAATATCTTTGTGTATAATGCGCTTCGGTAGAAACTTGCGATTGACAGAATGATAAAAAGAAAACTAACATCGTTATTCTCGTTTCACATTCAATGTGATGTAGAACTTCTCTTCTAGAAACACAATCAAGTATTAATCCTATCTCACCACAAAACAGCTCGTTTTTAAAATAGAAAACAACTCTAGGCAAAATTTCAGAATAAAAGGATATTATATTTGATCTGTTTTTTAAATCTTCTACACACAATAGCACTTTCATTCCAAAATGTTCAAAATAAGATTTTATCAGCTGATGATATTTTGTGATGTGAAGTAAGCAGAACATTCTAAGTGTATTCAATCATCTTTAAAAGTGATAAATACATTCCATACAGTATTTCTTTTTACTTACTCTATTTAAAACATTCTTTAATCCTGACAAATGCAACTTTTCGTTCAAATTTAAAACACCATTTTGAATAAATAAAACAGATGATATTTACTTTAAAATTTATTAACAAAAGAAGGGGGTATTAAAATTTTTACAAAAGAAAATACTTTATAGTTTTGAAATAAATCGTTGCTAAGCCACGTTTTTCTAATTTAAAATTATGGTGGTCTTCATAAAAATGACAGAAAGAGAGCAACTTTAAATAGATTCGATCTGTACCAAGCAGGGGAAAAAAATGAAAATCAGGCTAAAATTCAAAATAGGGGGGTTGAGTTAAAATAAATATTTAAACGTCATGAAACAGCTCTTCACAACCGTAATCAATTATGAGCATAACAAGGATTAGTCTGTGAAAAGCGTGCAATGGATTTTACAGAAAATATTCTTTTAACAATATATCTTTTTAATAAGCATTTATACAAATTTTCCTCATGTAAAACGTTTTAACTATTATATCACAACCTCTTCACAAGAAACAAAAAGTACCATGACCATAAACATAAGAATTATTGTGAGAATCAGGTTAGTCACACCCAGGATTCTTACACTCCTCCGTTCCAGGATATATACCTTAACTAGTATTACTTCACGACTAGTAATAAAAACCTATATTTAGATGAGAGGGCATGTCGGCTGTAAGAAAATTACTGCTTCTTCTTATTCTTAATGTGAATAAATCTCCGAAATTTAAAGAACTGGTTTGCCACGTCTGTTGAAAGTATATTGAGACTTGTAAGGTTTAAAGACCTTTGATCCTTACAGTCACTGGCAACGTAAAAAGCTGTCATTTTGAGAAGATTTCGTGGACTTAAGAGATAACAAACAATGCGGGTTAATATGTCAAAAAAGATGTCGATTTCAGAGAGGGTCGAACGCTGATTTGTCATTTATTTTTACTTTGTCTTTTACGTGTGTTTGTGAAATGTAAGAACAACAAGTTGCGTGAAATTTAGGACGTTTAAGCATTGAGGAAGATTGAGGGCAACCGCAAAATTACTTAATGGTTCTGCTCTTAAAGGTGACGAATATTGAATTGAAAAGAAATTTTAAAATTTAAAGAACAATTCATCTGTAAAGTTTCACTTTTGCTGTGTATTATTATCATAACTGTTAAGGTATCCGACTACCCTAAAAATGTGAATTTTGCCAAAAATTGACAATTTTTTAATGATTTTATTTCATAGATCATCTTATTAGCTTTATAAAAATACCAAGTTTATTATTTTCCATTCACTAGAACAAAACCTACAAGTGTTTTAGTAAAAGCAGATGCCATTATTTTAAGCAAGATGTCATATTTTAGAACGCGTTTTACTCGAAATGTGTTTTTTTAAATGCTTAAATGGGGCCAGTGATTGCTCAAAAAGTTTTGAAAATAATTAACTGAATTTTTTGTGTATGTTCCGTATAATAGCAGAAGTGTTTTAACCTTCAGATTTATCAATCACTCCTTTATTACAAAATTAGCAGTCCCTTATGTTAATATAATCACTGTTTTTTTAAGCAATTTCACATATTAACTAAGATAAAGTGTTCTAGTTTTTGTAAAAATCGTTTTTATACTCGGTGTATAATACGCACCCTTAAGTTTCGATCTCATCTTTTGTGTTAAAACTGCGCGTTATACGAATACGCGAATTTATGGTATATAAAATAAGGATACATATAAATTCTAAGCTTTATACTCATTTACACATTCAGCTAAAAATACAAAAAAATATAAAATATATTAATTATTTCTTTTTAAAGTGTGATTTGAGAAAACATAAGCAATCTATGATTTTATCACTCAGCCTAGTTCTTAGTTCTCTCAGCTTCAGCAGAAGTCTGAGGAATTGTTTTCAAAACTTCACCTAGTTTCATGCTTGAGGATCGATTTTCAATTACTTTTTAATCAATCCTGAATCAGTAATTTTCCTAATGTTGCTACTAAGAGATAAATATTAATAAATACTTGACACTTTATTTGCTGCAGGAGTAACGATGACATTCTTTAAAAATATCAATTCTTGCTTTTAAGAAATTTTATTTGTTTAACTGATTTGTTATTTATGAGATTGCTATATTTTTGTAACATGAAAATAACTGAACACTAATGTAAGAATCTCACATAAAATTTAAGTTAAGAAATAAGAAAAGTTGCGGGTTTTTTTATAAAATTTTCTCCCTCATTTATTCCCTAATGGTTCAATTAAATAGTTTATAATGACAAATATCCGGAAAAGAATTCCAAATAACGAATTAAATAAATAACAGTTTTAAATATAAGTACTAACTTTATCAACGTAAATCAAGATATTAGAACTTTTATCAGAATAGTCGTGCTGGCACTACGAAATGAAGACGAAAGACGAAATGAAGTTGCTTTAAAAACAAAATACTTTTTCGACAAGATAAATCGTTTCATGCTACAAGTTGCAAAAATTTCTCCTAAGCCTACGTAAGTGTTACAGTTTCTCTTATTACTGTTATTCTTCTCTCTGCTGGGGATTGAAACAGCCATTCCAAGGAATTCGGGGTGAACGATCGCTAACTGCTAAAAATTTTATCAGTGGTTGAAATCCATAATCAAGTTTAAAGTAGATACTTCAGATTATTTCAGCCCCGTGCATTTTACTTCCTTCCTGGGAATTCCCAAGAATACAAAAAGTATGGAAATATTATGATATTCCGGAAACCTGGGATTCCGTATTCCCGAAAAAGAAATCCTAGCCCGAGATGACACCATGGTTCTTGACTGGTAGTCAGTAGATGGTTGTTGAAAATTCAGTTGTTCAGTCGGAGTTCAGCAGCATTTCGTTTTATGGGGGACTAAATATATCAATTGAGTGATATTCTCATCCTTTTCAACGGAAAACATTATAGAGACGAGTGTGTCACATATGCATTCACCCCAAATGTCACCGGAAGCCGGATGTGAGTGAGTGAGTGAATACTAAAGTAGCACTATTCAATTCAACGAGGGCTTTTGGCGACGGACCACGCACTTTTGAACCATGGTCAAGTGACGAGGATGATACTTGAGCTGGCAATCCCCCTCTTAACTTCCACAGCACACCAACGGGCCGGGAAGCCAGGTGATTCATTGGTGAAACGTGGTTCGTACTGATCTACCTGACTGATCGTCTCCACGGAAAAGTGCATTGAATGGCCTACCACCCGATACGGGGGTTCTAGACTGGAGCATATATAACACATCACTTAATATGTCCCGGGCCTAACTAATAAAACAACAACTTTTCTGCAAAATTGAACTTTATTTATCAAGATACTTCCCTTCAAGAGTGATACATGCACCCCAGCTCTCTTCTAATTTTTTAGTACCTTTTCCGTAGAACGATTTGTCTTTGCTCTCAAAATAGGCTTCAACTTCGGCAATTTACTTTTTTTATTTGAACCAAACCTCTTTCCCTATAGCATTCTTTTAAGATCTGCAAACAGCCAGTAATCACTGGGGCTAGCTCTGGACTGTACGGTGGGTGGAAAAGTAATTCGAAGCGCAATTCGTTCAATTTGACCATCGTGTTCTTGGACATGTGGCAGTGAAACAGTACTTTTTTTCTTTTGCATTTGAGGATGTTTTTTCCATATTTTTTTCATTCAGTTGATCCAATAACGCCCTGTAATATTCACTATTAATTGTTTTGCCTTTCTCAAGGTAGTCAATAAACAAAATTCCATGCGTATCTCAAAATACGGACGCCATAACCTTGCTAGCTGACGTTTGAGTTTTTGGTCGCTTTGGATGCCTTTCACTGGCTGCTGTTCACTCAGCTAACGATCTTTTGGATTCAGGTGTGTAGTACTGGATCCATATCTCATCCATTGTCACATATCTACGTAAAAAATCCTACTTATTTTGCTTAAACAGCTCCAAACAACGTTCTGAATCGTCGATGCGTTGTTGTTTTTGATCGACATTGAGCTAACGCGGCACCCACTTTGAACACAGTTTTCTCATTGACAAATGATCATGCAAAATAGCAAATACACTGCCATCTGATACCATTAAATTCTCTGCTAGCTCACTCAACTTCAATTTACGATCGGCTAAAATGATTTCATGAACTTTTTTTGATGATTTCTGGAACAACTGCAGAATTTGGGTGACATAAACGTTCAACGTCGTTTGTGTCTGTATGACCACGTTTTAAGTCAGCATACTATCTCTTAACAGTTGTTTGCGTTGGAGAAGAGTCCGGATAACATTTATCAAGCCATTGGTTTGCTTTAACGGTGTTTTTCCCCATCAGAAAGTAATGTTTAATTAGCATACGAAATTCTCTTTCATCTATGGTTTCCAACAGTTGCCACAAAAAGCCACTGTAACTTTATAACAAAACAAAATATTATCGCGAAATTTTGACATGTACCGTTTGAAAGTTAGTACTACTATGTTAGGCTTAGAAAAGTTAGAAGGTAGCGCAATCTATAAGTTAGGCCCGGGACTTATTGAGTAATGTGTTATTTTGAGACTGGGGACATATATGATTCCCGTCGCGGAAGGGTTAAACTTAATATAATATTCTTATTCAAGAAATATGTATCGTTTCAAAACTTCCATTATTCATTTTTCTCTATTACTTTTAAATACTATTTTTTAAAACTTACTGTAATAGAGAGAAAAAATAAGAATCATTTATTGAAATACTTAGAAAAAATTTCGTTCTTTTTTAACATGATACTTTCCTCCAAAATCCGTATAAAGTAGTGTACAAAACTAAACCCTGATAACTAAAATAAATCCAAGGAGGTATGTAAGAATAAAAATTAATATTAGTTGTATTCTGATTGTTGGTAATTAACACATTTGTTAACGTAATCTATATATATATATAAAGGAGAAAAGCGACTGACTGACTAATCACGATATCTCCGGAACTATTAAACCTACAGATTTGAAATTTGGTAGACATGTTCCTTTTATAGAGTAGAGATCATCTAAGAACGGATTTTGCGAAATTCGAATCGTAAGGGGCGTTGCGGGGGTTAAGGGCGTTATAAATAGTTGTTTCCATTTTTAAACTACTCGACGTACAATCTTGAAATTAGGTAAATAGATTCCTTTTATAGAGTAGACATCCCTACAAATTGAGTTCGGTGAAAATTGACCTCCAAGGGCGTTGCGGGGCTTAGGGGCCGTTATAGATAATTATTAACATTTTTAAGCTATGAGACGCAAAGTCTTTATATTTGATAAATACATTCTTTTCATAGAGTAGATATCAGCTACAAAATGGGTTTTGGGAAAATAGTGGCGTTGCGGGGGATTAAGGGCGTGATAGATAAACATTTTCATTTTGAACTACTTGACCTACCAGCTTGAAAATTGGTAGGCATGTTTCTTTCATGGAGTAAATATCCGTTACAAAATGGGTTTTGGGAAAATTGACCCCAAGGGGTGTTGCGGAGGGGGTTTAAGGGGAGATATAAATAATTATTCCAATTTTTAAACTATAAGACGTACAGTCTTGAAATTTGGTAAGCGGATTCCTCTTATAAGGTAGATATAAGCTACAAAATGGGTTTCGTGAAAATCGAAGCCTAAGTGGCGTTGCGGGGCTTAAGGGCGTTATAGATAATTATTTTCATTTTTAAACTACTGGTCGTATAGTCTTGAAATATGATAATCAGAAGCCTTTCATGGATTAAAGATCCATGTTTTGTGAAAATCGACCCCTAGATAGCGTTGCGGGGACTCAAGGGGCGTTATAGGTAATTTTTTTCCATTTTTAATTTATTAGACGCAAAGTCTTCAAATTTAGTAAACAGATTCCTTTCATAGAGTACAGTTCCCCTACAAAATGGCTTTTGTGAAAACAGATCCCCAAGTGGCGTTGTGGGGCTCAAGGGCGTTAAAGATAATTATCCCCATTTCTTAACTATTAAATGTACAGTCTTGAAATTTGATAAGCAGATTTCTTTCGAAGAGTAGGAATTTGAAGGAAATCAACTCTTGGGGAAGCAAGCGGTTACTGGGGCGTATTGACAAAAAAATCCTTTTTGCGAACTACAAGGACTATAATAATGGAATTTGGTTTGCATTTTTCTGTTGTTGAATTAAAATGCGCTGAGAATGGTTATTTTGGAAAACGACTCTCAACGGGATTACGGGGGGGGGGGGGGGTATTAAAAATTTCGTTTTTTCCCCTGTTAGATTTAGACTTGAAATTTGGCTTGCATGTTCATTTCCTAGAGTAGAGATCCACAGAAAATTGGTTTTGCCGGATTCCACTTGGTTATAGGGTTACGAAAGCGCAAACATCATTCTATACTTCAATTTTAGAAAATTTTAGAAAATACAAATTAGAGAAGTTCTGCCCTTTCTTTTTTTATCAAGAGACGACAAGTATATTTTTAATACAATCGAATTCTTAATGCTACGACTTAGATATTAACAATTTATATCTGAAGTGGCGCGCTTATCCGGTAGGATAGAACCAGGTACCTTTGGATCCGAAGCCGAGTAACTTATCCACTACACCAAAATGATCACCTTGGTGCGGAGGTAGTTACTGGCTTATATAGATGGTACCGCTACATACACCCACCAGTGAGTCGGTGGAGGCGAACGAACGATTTATTTGTTTAAAGAGTGTTATTGCTGCTGCGTCATGAGTTGTGACGGCTTTGTTGATTGCGTCATATGTGAGACGACTTTGCTGCGCCGAGTGGGTGCGGCGACTTTGCTGCGTCGAGAGGGTTCGACGACTTTGCTGCGTCAAGTGAGTTTTGACGACTTGCTTGCCGGTTGATGGCGCCACGTCCGGGTCACCAATGAAATGGCGCGCTTATCCGGTAGGATAGAACCAGGTACCTTTGGATCCGAAGCCGAGTAACTTATCCACTACACCAAAATGATCACCTTGGTGCGGAGGTAGTTACTGGCTTATATAGATGGTACCGCTACATATCTATATATATAAAGGAGAAAAGCGACTCACTGACTGACTAATCACGATATCTCCGGAACTATTCAACTTACAGACTTGAAATTTGGTAGCCATGTTCCTTTCATAGAGTAGAGATCCGCTAAGAACGGATTTTGCGAAATTCGAACCGCAAGGGGCGTTACGGGGGTTGAGGGGCGTTATAAGTAATTGTTTCCATTTTTAAACTATTCAACGTACAATCTTGAAATTGGGTAAGCAGATTCCTTTCATAGAGTAGAGATCCACTAGAAAATGAGTTTGGTGAAAATCAACCCCCAAGTGACATTGCGGGGTCTTAAGGGGCGTTATAGATAATTATTTGCATTTTTAAACTATTAGACGCACAGTCTTTAAATTTGATAAATAGATTCCTTTCATAGAGTAGAGATCAGATACAAGATGGTTTGGGGGAAAATAACCCCCAAGTGGCGTTGCGGGGGGGAGTTAAGGGGCGTAATAGATAAATATTTTCGTTTTAAACTACTTGACCAACCTGCTGGAAAATTGGTAGACATGTTTCTTTCATGGAGTAAATATCCACTACAAAATGGTTTTGGGGGAAATGACCCACAAGGGGTGTTGCGGGGGTTAAGGAGAGATATAAATAATTATTCCGATTTTTAAACTATTAGTTGCACAGTCTTGAAATTTGGTAAACAGATTCCTCTCATAGAATAGAGATACGCCACAAAATGCGTTTCGTGAAAATAGACCCCAAGTGGCGTAAGGGGCGTATATTTTTCAATACAATCGAATTCTTAATGCCAGGACTTAAATATCAATAATTTATTCATATATATAACCAGCAAAATTTATAAAGCGTCATGAAATACCCAGCGAAGCGGGCGGCTAACAGCTAGTAATATATAAGAATATCATTGAAATATTTTGAAATTTCCAGTTAAAAGATATTATATTTTCTCGCTGCTTCTTTAGATAAAAGTGAAAGAATTTATATCCACTAGAAAGTATTGAAGAAGAAATTTTGAAATGCATGTCATTATTTTTTCACTAATTTATTTTTTATAATTTGTATAACATATTTGTTAACAAAGAATCGTAATGCACTTGATGTGTTAAGAAAAAGAGGCGACACCGTCCAACAAAATTTTACTCAGATGTTGATATATTTTATCAAAACTTTTACCACAAACCTTTCGTTAATAAGGGCTACATCTGTTTAATGGGAGCCTATTAGCAGGCTTAGGAATTAATTTTTATATGTTGTTTGAAAGAGTTTATTTAATATTTTTACCATTTCTCAAATAAAACATGTTTTAGAAAGAATTTTATCAACAGTAATTTTCAAATTTTGTAATTTATATTTTGATATTGCATTGGAATCGTTCAATTACTATTTTTAATAACCTACATAAAATAATATCTTCTTCATTGTTAACTTTTTGTATTCTACAAATATTTTGCAAAGAAAAATTACTTATGAAAATCCACACGCTTCAGGTTGACACTCATGCTTTCCACGAGAAAAAAATCGTTGGGAATCATAGTTTTAGGATTAATTTCACTTATAGTTTGAATTGCTACTTGTTTTAACATTTTGCATTATTTAAACATCCAAAAAAGAAAAAAAAATGAGTAAATATTTACTGAACACATTTTACGTTTTTCATTAAGTTTTAATTTTACTGAAATTATCTGAAATTCAATTTCTTTAATATTTGATATAATCTATAATAAGTGTTTGCTATATTATTATAAAGATTCATTTTCTTGCATTCAAATTTTATATTCACCAATTTTTGTATTTGAAATTATACAAAAAAGATTTAAAAAATAATTAAAAAAGGAAAAAATGTTAATTTATTAAAGAATACCTTTAAATAATTTGTAAAAATTTTGCAATACATATACTGTTTTTGAAATTTTTCAGAAACATAATCTTTATTTTATATCAACTATTAAATATCAAAAGAAAATTCTAATCTAGGGCTCAATGTAAAAAAGAATTTTCAAATTCTTTTAAAGTAATGAGGATGCTCATAAAAATATATTATTAATAGCATTCTTGGGCAGTTTAAATTATGTTACAGAAGCCTAAATTGCCTTTTTTATTTTTCTATACTTGGATTATTCTTTGGAAACTAAAAAAGTAAATTGTAGAAAGTAAAAACCATAAAATAGAACATCAACTTAATTAAATCCAAATGGAATAAAGTTATTTTATTCCACTCGGCAGTCAGTTATATATTAACCAAACGATGTATTTCAAAGCGAAATGAATATAGAAGGGACTCAATTCATATGACTTCATAATCACATGATGGTGAGCTAAACAAATCGCCACGTGTTTCATTCGTGTTTGATTCGACTGAGTATTTTGGCGGCATTTTCGGATTTACTAAGCCTAAAAGTATTCAAAAACACAAGACACGAAGTCAGAGAACAGAAGTATAAACTAAGCTTAAATCTAATACTGTGAACTAAAACTATGTATATGTTTAATTACTATACGAAAAACAAAAGACTAGAAAGTATATTAAAAATATTTAGAGTACTGAAAAATTTAAAAGAATATCATATAATAATGTAAGCAAATTCGAAAGTTAGTGCACAGGTACAAGTGTAATACGATCAGCTGTTATTGTTTACATCATCGCACGTTGATAATCAGGTGATGATGGTCAAATGATCGCAGCTCCCTTTGGTGATGAATCGACCCCATTACATCGGGAACAAACATGAGCAGACGATAAATAAAAAAATTAATCGCGAGGTTTGATCAATAGCGTTGTATCAGAGTTAATGACACCTGTATCTTTTTTATTAATTTTTTGTAACATGGTAACATTCCACTTGAAAGAAATTCATTCAGCTCGATAAACGTTAAATATTCATCTAGAAATCGAATTCTTACTCAAACAAAGTAATAACTGCTTTATAGGTATTTGCAATATATTGGCATTAAAAAAATAATGAAAAAAATTTACTTCCAGCTGTTATTTTAGTAACATTTTAATAATTGGAACACCTATTGTGATTTCTCACTAAGTAAAAGAAATCAAATGAAATTAAAAGTTAGCACAAAAAAAAATCTTTTTTTGAAGCTCGTGCTCTTATTTTTCAGTTTCGCTTTTCAAACAAACGAGCAATACAAACAAAGTATTACTATATAATAATAATCTGCTTTCCCTTCCCTGTTTTCCTGAACGGGGAAAGCACGTGCGTTAAATTCAGCAGACGTTTATTTTCGGTTGCCGAGAATTACAGGAGAATGAAAAAGAAATATCGAGGTTAAGAGGTATAAGCCGCTGTGAGAAAGCAGAGCCACAACAATGGCGTCGCGTTAACTGGAACCGGGTCGTGCTATACCTTTAATTGAGGAGTCTCATCTCTTGTTCTTCCATCGCAGATAATGAGATAGTCATGCAGGTCGCAGGTTTGACGGCCAGTGCTTCCGGTTTTCAGGGAAGAATTCCGCGCGAAGAAGAATATTCTTTTCTTTTTTATCTGGCAATCAATGGATTATCAGATTCGGCAGCGAAAAAAAAATCGTTTGGTGGAGAAAGACGTGAGAGTTTTATGTTCGATATCAATTTTTTCTATTTCGTTTATTTATTTATTCAGATTCTGTAATTATGAGAATACAGAAGGAAGTTTGTTTGTTTTTAATGCTCGGATTTTTTTTTTGTTATGGTTATTGTATTATGATTCTTTGAGGAAATTTTAATGTTTCAATTGTTGTTTGAAAATTTTGATTCGAAATGAAGAAAAGAAGATAGTATAGATTGCTGAATTATAACAAGAATAAAAAATATATTGTATTCAATGTTGTCTGATTGGTTAACTCTATATATTCTTTTTTTTTTCCAATGGGCTAAATTCAAGGGAGTCACATGTTAAATGAAATCATGTGATCTCCATTGAATTAAAATCTGACAATATAGACGAGTACTTGTTGTTCTGCCTGTAAATTCCAGATCAAATTTCAAATTTGCTAATTGCGTATATAGATGTTTAAAAATTAAGATTCTTCATAAAGTTGTTCAAAGTTTAAAGAAAAAGATTCTTATATTATACTACTATTCTTATATTATATCCAAAGCACTTTTTGTTGACCAATCGGAGATATTATTATTATCAATTATGCACTTTTTAAAAGAAAGTTTCGGCAAAAAACAAAAATTGGTAACAGTTAAGAGCATAAACTGATTGGCTGAAAACATGTGGTTGCATTTATCATGTGACTATTGAGTCAGAGGAGTTTATGAACTGATTGGCTGGAAATACATGATTGTAGTTATCACGTGACTATAGCGTCACAGGAATTTAACCCATTTTAATAATTTGAATTACAATATCAAGGACTTGATTTTTTTCTGTTTATTTCAGCCCCATTGAAATAAATTTATGATCGCGTAAATTGAAATGAATAATTCATTGTAATCGAGGAATAAATAAAAGAATAAAATAAAGCAATGAAAGAATAAATAAGAGTATAAAATTCTTGGGTTTTTTGTTTTTTTTATCAGATTACAAATTATTCCTGTTGCGTGCTCGTCGTCAGTTTCTGAATAATTGGGTTAACAAGTTTTATCCTTCATAAAATTCATATAAATTAAGCAAAAAAGTAACGCATAAAAACTGCATAAAATTCTTCAGTTTCTGTATGAAAAAAAGTAACTGTTGCCCCTGCAATACAAAATATCTAATGTAAAATTATACATTGAGTAATTATCCCGAATGAAGAAATATATTTTGTAAGACCAAGTAATTAAAAATGGCAATGTGTATGTGTGTGTGAACTTTTGTTTCTTAGTAAATATTATTCTTTTAAATTGTACACCCTTTCAAATAATTAGGCTTAAGAAGCAATTTTTAACGGAAAGGAATCTAAATAATAGAAGATACAGTGGGTAAAAAAAGTATATTTGCACACCTACATTTTGTTTGCAATTCATAAAAAGAAGCATTAAGAAATAAAAAAATTGGTATTGCCAAATCAGAATAAGTTTAATCATCCAAAACAAACAGAAAAATTACAATAATATAAATAACGATGCTTTTTTGTAACAAAATTAAAATATCTCGTGTCAAAAAAGTATTTGCACACCTGCATGAATACAAAAGAAATAAAATATTTAAGCAAATTTCAAATAGCCAATATTTAGTATGCATTCCTTTAGCATCTATTACTGCTTGTAATCTTGCTGGAATTGATTTAATTAAATTTTCTATAACAATAGGGTCAGTATTCGACCACTCTTCAATAAGGGCTTGTTTAAGGGCAGATTTGCTTGAAATCTTCCTTTTTCTTATTTTTAAATCCACAGAATTCCACAAATTTTCCAAAGGATTTAAGTCTGGTGATTGTGGTGGAGTGGCAAGTTTTCTGGGTACATGATAAAGCAACCACATACGTGTTATACCGGCAGTGTGCTTGGGATCATTGTCTTGCTGAAAATAGTATGAATTACTGATACCCAATTTTATCGCACTTTGTGGCAAGTTATCTCGCAACACATCAATATAGGTTCGAGCTGTCATATTCCCATCAATGAAACACAAATTATCAACTCCTTTGCTAGCCATGCACCCCCAAATCATAACAGAATCTCCTCCATGTTTAACTGTAGGTAACACATTTTTGGTATGAAAAGCAGTACAAGGTTTTCTTCAAACTAATTTCCTGCCATCTGATTTAAAGATACTGAACTTACTCTCGTCGGAGAATATGACATTTTTCCAGAAATCAATTGGCTTATTGATATATTCCTTAGCGAATTCAAGTCTCTTCAGTCTATTTCGTTCAGTCATGAGAGGTTTTTTCCTTGGAGATCTCCCATAAATTTGTGCATCATGCAGGACATTTTGAACACTTTGGGCATAGATTTGAGCTCCAGATGTTGAAGCGACATCATTGGCTAATGTAACTGCACTAACAAATGGATTTTTCGATGCTTCTCCTATGATTTTTCGCTTAATTCGCAGTGAAAGTTTTTTTGAGCATCCAGAGCGCCAGTTATTTGATATAGATCCTCTTTCTTTATGACGTTTTATAACATACCGAACAGTAGAGAAGCAAACATTTACTTTTTTACCTATTTCTCGATAATTTAGGTCATTTTCACGTAGAGAAACAATTTTTTCTCGCAACGAAATCGGCAATTCAGATTTCTTAGGTGCCATAACAATTTGAAATCGGCAATCAACTGATAAAGTTTCGACAATACCTCCTTTTATAGTAGTCTTACGTATGTTATTTACTGTTGGAGGACTGTCAAATATAATTAGCAAAAAAATGCAGATTTTCTAAAGTTGGGTTGAGTGTGCAAATACTTTTTTGACATAAGATATTTTAATATTGTTGCAAAAAATGTTTTTTATTAATATTATTGTATTTTTTGTAATTAATTTAAATGAATAGGCTTATTTTATTTTTAAAATGCCAATTTTTGTATTTCTTAATGCATTTTCTTACAAATTGTGAACAAAAATGTATGTGTGCAAATACTTTTTGTACCCACTGTATATAAAACATTTTTATTCGGGCTCTGAGAGTTAGGTTTTAAATCATATATATGTCCTAATAATAATCGTAAATCTTACAACATGATCTCAATATCGTGGGTTATCTGTAAAGATTAAGAATATTTTAAGTTCTTGTATAAAAGGTTTTGAATAGAAATGTCGAATTCCTTGTAACAGCAAAAAAGAGCTAAACAATATCCTATTTATTTTTTACGACAAAAGTTCCCTTTGAAAGAAAGAGAAAAATAAATGTAATTTTTGTAATTTAACTGCATACAGTTTCCTCTTTAAAGTATTTTTTATCAGAACAAATCAATCAAATTAAACAAATAATATATTCTTCTAACCTAAAACATCGTAATTCAATATATAACATTATCTCTGAGTCAGTATACATTTCCAATTTAATGACATTCTATGCACATTGAAGTAATATAGAGTAATCTGATTTAAAACGTCAAAAGTTGCTTGAAAAAATAGATGTACGTTCTATGTACATTCACTATTGGCATTATTCTCCGTGCCTGATGTAAACGTCTCATAGCTCCATATTAATAACTTGCTACGTCTAGTCTAATTGATGCTTTTATACTAAAATATGCAATTATTTAAATCAAATAATTCAGGTTTTTCGAAGCGAAAATAAGACCTTCTTTATTGTTATACTAGCTGACATGGCCCGGCGTTGCACGGGCTCCCTACTTTTATAAATTTTCTCTTTTCTTCACAAAATCAGCATGACCAATATTCTTTTTCGAAATTCTGCTCTATTTCATAACAATTTACTTTTCCTTTCATAGTAAAATTATTATTTGTATGTAATTAAATACAAATATTGCAGTTTTTACCTCAAATATTTTCCCTCGTGAATACTTCAAATTGTATCTGAAATTTAATAATATCAGCAGGTAATTATAAAATTTCGCTTAAACTGAAACTATCGGTTTTTAACAAAAGCTAAAATACAGATTATTTTACTTAGAAATATTATTATTATTATTAAAATAAGATGCAGTATATACACATATTTTCGTAGAATAACAGGGATAAAAACTATAAAATACTAAAGCATAAGCAATCAAAAAAATTTTAAGACTGTTAACAAGAAATTTGATAAATTTCATAAATAGGTATGTTTTTTGTAAAGTTGAAGGAATAAAATTCATTCGGTCATCAGTAACCAACAATTTGGGGTAAAAATAACATAGAAAATGTAGATTTAATCTCTGTTTTCCCAAAAGAGATTAAGACACAAAAGATAAGTTAACCATGAATAACACATTCGAAGGCTGTATTAAGTAAGCCCTGGACGATATTCCACCCCTTTTTTTGAAAAAAAAAATTAATATATAAATAAAGATGCTAAATTTGCGGGCTTTACTGCGATTGTACTTACTTATTTGTTCATTTGCTATTCTTCAAGATAATATCAAAAACTCAGGGCAATATTTTGGAAACATTTAAAAGAGATCATAATCATTTCCTTTTCATGACCGTGGATAAGAGAAGCCATAACTATTGAAATATATATATATATATATATGTTCAAGGAGAGGGATGTTCACATAGGTGTTTCATTTTTGTTTTTAGAGTTCTTTTGGACAAAATCCTACGCTATTATTTTATAAAGTATACTTTCAAATATTAAATTATAAACTTAATCAGTAACCTAGATCACAATCTATTTGCAAAAAAACACATGAATAGAAAAATCCTTCTTGGCTATTGTTTAAAATGATTCCTTTTATCAGCATCACAGAAACATAAAATAGTGTTATGTTGATAAATATCTGGCCAACATTCAAATCAAATTAATTGCTTTGGAAAGCCTAATTTTTAAATCATTAATATATTGAAACACGCCACATATGTTGTTTTCCCTGCAGTGATACACTGCTTGGGAGATAATTGAGTTTTACTGGCAAAGTTCGTTCCCCATTCTGAAGAACAATATTATGGCAGTCCTAGAAGATGTGATCAGGGTTACCAGATTGGCGACAAATTTGAGAGAAAAATACGATATCGCCAAGAATACTCCGTCCTTGTTCATTAATAAATCGGTTATTTTTCAAATAATTTGAGTCGCCGGCTGCTTTTTCCCCCACTCAAAGTTGCAACATTATGAAACATCTTAGGAAACACCAGTATTTGTTTTTGTAAGCCAAATATATTTAATTATTCCGAAAATTTGAGTGATTCTACAATTTTCTCTAATTAATGCCACCAAGATATCTCTGAGAGAAGTGTGAAGTATATATTTTTAAAAATATAAAAATAACTAAAACATTGAATTTATCTATGCCAAATTTTAAAAAATTGACATTTAAATTCACTTACTGAATTTGTTAAGGAAATCACCGAATAAGTGAATGGCTATTTTACGTAAAAAAAAGGCTTATTAGTCAGTATAAATAATACAAAATTAATAATACCATAAAAAACGGCTATTTTTATTAAGTTTTCAGCTGATCTTATAAACTTCTAACGAATTTAAGGAAATGGCATGGTTCATTTTCCAACTGAAAAGAAAGAGATTGTCTATTTAAATCATAGGTTCTCAACGTAGGTGATAAAGCCCCCTTATGGGCATTTGAGGCTTTCAGGGGGGGCAGTAAAAGACCCAGAGAAAATTAGGAGGCGTTGAGATGGTATGGAGAGGCTTGGGCAGATTTACCAAATATAGTCTAAAAAAGACTAAAAGAAAGACACACTAATTATGTACCAACAAAAGTAAACTTTAGCACTGTTTATCTTATGTTGATTGTATGTATTCAAATCGTTTCTATATCATATGTACGGAAATTTACATATTTCGGGAAGTGGATGAAAAACTTAAGGATTACATTACATTTAACCCTACATTAAATTGAACGATTTAGAAAATTTTAATTTCTGTAGTGTACGTGTTGTCTTTGTCTGTGAGCAGTAGGACAAATGTTTCGTTCACGGCATTTCATTACGTATATTATCCAAGAAACATAATTAATATGTTAACCAGGAATTAACGTGAATTACTTCGTGTCATCAAAACTCCTGCCTGTCTTTATAACATATAAGCTAAAACTTTTTTATTCCACTCTTTTAAATAAAGAAGAAATTCAGTAGCGTTTCAATTCCAACAATATCTTACCCATGACTAAAATATATACTACACATTTAAATGTATTTGTGATAAAAGCTATTTCAAATTCGCACGTAAAAAAATTGGGGCTTTAGGGGGGAAAAATTTTAAATTATATTCTATTAGTAAGAGAATATTTTTTTAATCTAACTCTTGTTTTCACCATGTATTATGTACACTCTTATTTCTTTAGAGAAGGAGGGGGCGGTATCGAAATATTCACTGGAAAAGGAGGCTCCAGCTCAAAAAAGATTGGGAACCTATGATTTAAATCATTCAATGAAATTCGTCGCCTAGTTTCGGTAAAGATCTAAATGTCAACACAATCAATGTACCCAGTCTATTTTCTTTCTTGATTGTGTAGTTTTTCTTTGCATATTAGAATTGCAAATGGTATAAACTTTGTTTGGTCAGGATGACATTTCTTTAAATTCAAGCTACTCGTATTTATTACCATTCTATTCTTTATTCTTGCAAGAATATATACCCTATATTCCGGCAAATTACGCTCACTATACTTTCAAATTATTATTTTTTTAAATTTTTTTAGGCGCACCTACCGGATAACGTGTATTTTTTTTTTTTTTTTTGAAGAAACATAAAATGTTTATGTGTAATGCTCTTTTATATTTTCAAAAACTGGTTCTCATAAAAACAGGACACGAAATATCTCATTTTAGTCCGTAGTGCTCTTCTGTTTAGTGAGCAGTACAAGCTTAAAACCCATGGTTAGTTTAAAAACAAAACTGATAACGAGAGAAGTGTAATTTCCTGAAGGTGTTTTCATTCATGTGTATAAGAAGAATGGATGGACGAAAACGGTGTAAAATTGTGAGTAAGAAATGTTTGTCGAAAGCATCCTGGTGCTTTACAGAATCCAGAAAGAGTTTTCGTTCGGTGCATGTGTTCAGATCTCATCTAAAGGATAATACAAAGAAATTTCTGGCAGAATGCAACACAGACATGGCTGTTATTCTGGGTTGTTGAACACCTTTAGTTAAGCCTTTAGATGTGTGTGTCAATGAACCGTTTCAAGTAAATTTAAAACAACAGGGAATATGTAGTTGTTAGAAGGTGAAAAAACATTTACAAATAATGGCCAAATGTAGAAATCATTGCACATGTAGAAATCTAATTTTTATATATTCATCTTTTCTGTATTTTTAAGGCTGTCATTTTTATACCTAGCCTTAACCCGAGTTATATGGTTACGTTTGAAAAAAAATGTAACTCTCTCATTGTAAAGAATTTCTGTAATTTTATAAAAATAATTCGATAAAATAGTTATTTAATTATATTCAGGCAGTATGTTTAGTCTTAACATGTTTAATGATTGATAAAGACAGTGATTTTCCATCACTTCAAATTATTATTGAATGTACAAGTAATTGCTTAGAAGTTCACGTTTGTTATAAGTCTTTGGATTGTTTTCCACATCTTGCACGACTTCGAATGAATTAATATGCTTCTCACTCCAAACACGTGAAAAATGTCAAACGTTTAGAATGAACGAGTTCAAAAATATTGCAGAATCTTCAAATAAATGGCTTTTTATTCAAACTCTTAATATTTGTAAGCCCTTCACACAAAATTTACTGCCTCGTGGCTTTAATTTATGTGCTGTGATATTACTGATGACCTGAATCACGTGTCAGAGTGTAAATGAAATAATGAATGCATATCACATTAATGCCAAGATGTGTAGGAGATTAGATAGTTTTATTTGCTTTTTATTTGCTTCTAGAAATAATACTGAAATCTTAAAGTGTTATGAAGTAAACGAATTTCATTTAATTATAGTAAAACAATGTGGTATGTGTCAGAAAGTTGTTAAACTATTTAGGAATTTGAAAACGTATATAATGATCATAAATTGAAACAAAAAAGTTCATTTTTTTAATGTTCTTTATTACAACCAATGATAGGCTGAAGTTTGTAGATACATAACAATAATTAAATAAACACTTTAATTTTCCCTTAGTTCATCATTTTTCATTATTTTACAATTTTTTTTTCTACAATACAGTTTTCTGTGAGGAAATTTGAACTAACTACTACAATAGACAATAAAAGTAGATTTTTTAAACCTAAACAAAAGAAGAATCTATTTGTGACAAAATATTTCTTATAAATTGTATGTGAATCCATTTTTTTATAAATAAACATGTGTTTTGGTTAAAATTCTTTTTTAAGTTTTTGCTTGGTATGAAGTACAATTCCCCAAAAAAGGAATACTCTAATGTGATGTTAATTTTTATGTATCCTATTGTTCTTGTAGACTAAAATAACTATCAAAAATTAAGTAATTTTCAAGTGCAAAATTAGTATTTTATATCTTTATCAGTCTTAACTTAAACATTGGTATGTAAATATTTTAGTGTTATTTTAAGAGAAATTTATATTCTTCTTAAATTCACATTGTAAAAAATGATGCCTTTAGTAAAAAAGAATAAAGTTCTCGGCACATTTCTCTCTGCTATTAATTTTTAGAAATTATTTAGACTCGCATGAAATCTCAGAAATTATATGCTAAAATCTTTCATAAATTAGTTTTGAAATGCTTCAAAGTCATCCTAATTTATGAGAAGAAATTTTTTAAATCCAATGAAAGAAAGAAATTTTCAAACTGAACAAAAAATAAAATAACAATAATCTTCAAAATGAATTCTACTATTTTCAATTTGGGAAACTTTGGTCATTTCCAAACACGTATCCTTAGTTTCCAGCAAGAATTTTTCTCGTCTTAACTGCTAAAGCACTCAGTTCAAGATAAGAAGAAGTAAAGTGAAGAAACGCAGAATACATTTCCAAACAGGTGCACTAACATCAAAGTTTGTTTTAAATGATTTCTTTCTATCGTGCATGCTGCTTGCAGAATGGTTTTCCTCCTTTGGCGTAGAAACTTTGGCCTTCCAAATTTTTTTGGCAAACCTGAATAAAAAAAATTAAAAATCTTTTAAAAATATTATTTATTTTTAATGTATCATTTCAGTTTTAATATTAATAATTGTATGGAACTGTTATTGCTATATTTGCTACAATATTCAAATCAGTAAAAAAATTTGTTTACATTTTTATTACATTCTTGTTTTATTTTATTCTAAATATATGGTTTTTGTAAAATTATATATTTCATTAACAAGACGAATTAAAAATTAAAAACTTCTGTTACGGACTTTAATTAATTTTTTAACAGGTCATTTTATCATGTTTATTTATTTTGTGTAAAATCGTTTGGCAACGGCGCTAAATTTTATGATCCCAAAAAATATTCAACTTAATGTGCGATTTTAAAAAGAAATTCGTAGTAAGATGTTGTTATAAAAATATTACTCTAGCACCAGAAAGAGGCTAATTGTGTTGATTTATTTTTAGAAATTGTGGTACTTCCGTATTATCGCAACGTATTGGCGACATTTTATGAAACGAAGCACGTGAATGCAAATTCAGCGCATACAACACATGCGATATTGGAGTTGCCAACTTGGCGAGTTATGTCGAACGTTGGCGATGGTTGCGATAATACGTAAGTACCAAACTTAATTATCTCGGAAAGATAAAATAACTAGTTTGTCTTCATTTAAAATGCTAAGTATTTTTTTATATATATAGTGCCTAATGCTTTGAATTTTTTTTACCTATTGCTAATAGTACATATAACTAAAGTTGGTATGCATTGTTGAATCAAAGCAATACTTATTTTTTTTTAAATAATTGATCTTAGAATTTGTACATTTCTTAAGGAATTTTCAATAAGTATTCATAAAAAGAAGTATTGTACGAATACCAATCATTTATCGCAAAACCCATACCAACTTTTGTTATGCATAGTTTGAAGTACTTGTAAATCAAATTTCATGCGTGTATGTAAATTTTTGTAGGAGGAGTAGCATTTTAAAATCACTTCTCAAATTTTAAGTTTTTTCCTTAAAAAATTAAATGACCAGCTTTTTATGAAATCTTGAGAACAAAATCTGTTTTACATAATATAAGGAAACAACCAAAAAAAAATTTTAAAAACCCTTAAATTAAAAATTTTTGCTTAAATTGTACCATGTCTTCTTAAATTAAAAAATAAATAAATAAATAAATAAGTATCAAGTTGTGTTGGGGAATAAATCTCTGTTATTATTGGAAATCGAGAAAGGGAATTAAATTTTGTAAACTTACGCTGCACTTAAAGCATTGCGAGTGGTAGTTGTTGTTCAAAGCTTCTACCCAACGATCTCCAGCTTCGATGGGGAATCCACATCCCACACACTTTGTGGTAAAGAGCTCGTTCCAATCTGTAGAAATTCAAAAGATAGATTTATTACTTTAATGTCAATGAAAGTGTTGATGATTTATGTAATTCACGACATAAGATAATGAATCAATTTTAACTATTGTAAAATCCCAACCACTTAATCTTTTAGTCGCTAAATCTGGAAATGAGATCTGGAATTAGTCGGCAAATCTGGAAATGGGAAATCGTTAATTCTGATTATCCTGATCAAGACAATAGAGCAAAATTGTGAAATTATTGTATTGTCATCGGTCCTCGACAGGTGTGCAAAATTTCGAACTAATTTGACCTTTTAAAGTGGGTTCAAAATAGAGTTCAACGATTCCATTAAACACAAGTGAAGCTAATAAAAGCGTATTAAAAATATATTCGACTTTCGTCAAATTTACCATCCTGTTCTTTTACCAGTCCAAAACGATATTTTTGCATTGCTTTATAAAAAATAATCGGACACTATTGATAATATTGAAATAAAAAGTTCTCCAACTATATAGGTACACACATAATAAAAGAGGAATCCTAGTAATACTGCAAAGAAAAGTAATGTTTAACTTAGTAATAGTTTTTTCAGAATACTAATATCAACACTAATACAAACAACTAAAACAATAAATACTAATACAAATTGCTAATATCGTATGCTTGGCTCCCCCTTTCCCGCACTATAAAAGTTATATAAAAATAATCGTTTCAATGCAGTTTTACATTTTAAACACTTAACATAAAAATCATGATCTGAGTTGTAATGCTATATTTTTTCTTTACTTTCTCTAGAAAAGAATTAGGTAGTATTTCCCCTATTTGAACATAGTAATAAAACGTTAAGTGCCATAATCCCTTGATAAAATATCTAAAGACAATGTTTATTTTGAATACCCTGCTAGTCAAATTACTTGACATCCAACTATAAGACTCTGTCTTAACGATACGCCAAACACCTGAATTTTCGTTTTTATTTTATTTACAGCATTGTTCGTGCGTGCATGCGTGCGTGTATGATACCCATTGAGGCATCGTTAGTCATATGAGTGATCTGGCTTTGTATAATCATAATTTTCTATTCTGGGACACAATAGGAAACAAGTATAAAAATGAAAGTGGGGAGTTCGTTTCAAAGGCAGGGTTTTTCCGCATGGAGAAATGAAACTCGTCAATAAAAGAGATTTCGAAGGAAAATGCGTTTTTCACTTTTTTTTTTAAGTTAAGAAGCTGTATAATATAAATCATTTATTTATTTGAAATGCTGAATATTTTTATTTATAAGAACATGAAGCTTGAATGAAATTTGACGGATATTGTAAAATTGTCCGTCAACTCTGATGAAAGCTCAGGAAAAATTTCTTCAGGAGGAAATTCAGAAGGGTTCAAATTTTTCACAAAATAAAAATGACAGAATTCGGGAACACTGTATCATTACAGTTTTAATATGGACATTAAAATTTTTTAAAAAATCAACGTGCGTGCCTACTACATTTAACAAAAGCATAAAGGAAATTTAAATTTTTTAAAAAAATTACTTCTTGTGCTTAAAGTTAAAGTATCCGATTACTTACGACAACTTTGTTTTTAAAAAAAATGGAGATATGGGGATTTTTTTATTGTTTTTAGATTTGTTTAGTGCATTTTAAGAAAACTATGCAAAAATTAAGAAGAGAAAAAGAAATTCTTATTACTAAAATGGGTAAAAATTGGCAAAAAATAACATAAACGTGACCCATTCTGTACCAAAAGTTTATGACCAGATTTTTAATTTTTCAATTTTAATGTGTTGCTATGTTATTCATTTTTGAAATGACTCTTAGGATAAGAAATATTTTGATATTGACAAAAAAATAGAGCACTTTATCTTTGTTTAATATATAAAATTGCTTAAAAAAACAGGGCTTATATTCACATAAGGGGCTGTAAATTTTGTTATAAAACAGCGATTGATAAATCTGAAGGTTAAAACACTTCTACTATTATACAAAACATACACAAAAAATTTCACTTAATTTTTTTCAAAACTTTTTTAAGAATCGCTGGCCCTTTTTGAGTATTTAAAAAAAACACACACACACATTTCGCGTAAAACGCGTTTAAAAATAGGACATTTTGCGTGAAGTAATGGCATCTGCTTTCACTAAAACACTTGTTGTTTTGGTTCTAAAAAACAGAAAACACACACAATAAGCTTGGTATTTTTATGAAGGTAATAAGATGGCCTATAAAATAAAATTATAAAAAAATTGTCAACTTTTGGCAAAATTCACAATGTTAGGGTGGTCGATACCTTAATATTGATAGAAAAAACTAAAGAAAAAAATTAATTTTAACGACATATATTCTATTAACATAAAGGTACATATTACTAAAATAATATTCAATTTGAAAAACAAAAACCTTTTCTTTTCCGTTATGGAATGTATTTTTATATGGGGAAACGTTATTCAGTTCTTGTACTACACTGTTGATGTGTTAAAGAGTTAAAGCTAACACATTTGACTTGATTTAATAAAGATTATAAAAATAATACACATTTATCCATTACTTATATTAGATGCTATCTTTAACGTAGAACACATAACACGCAATTTTTCATAAATTAAATTCCGAAGAATTATTTTCCATCTTATCAATCCACACGAGGAATTTACTGATTCAGAGTTAGCAAAACTAGCAAATTTGCAACTTATTTGAAAGATATAAACACGACCCCTATCTCTGAAAGTAGAATCTTCCAGGGTTTTTTAGAATGGTCACTCATGATTGTATTCTACAAAAATTCAAGTGTAAGTTACATTTAATAGAAATATACTGCTAGTAAATAAAGAATCTAAAACGCTTATATATTTCACTTATTATTTTTCACCATATTATGTCAAGGGCATTTACCATACATTGAGACCTTCAATTCACAAGACTTGAATTGGTATGTGTTCAAAATTATGCCTCAATTTCCACAAAGTAACACTTCATCACAATAGACATATGTGGCAATCAGCAGTCATCAAACTTAGTGTAAGAATGAGTATCAAAATTGAGTGGACTATAATAACTAAGAAATTGCTTAAAGGATGTTTCTCAACTAAGTATTGTTATCATGATGCGAGAATGCCTTTCATTTTCAATCTAAGAGATAAAGTCGTTATCTTGAGTGCGAATCAGCGATATGGGATACCTTTTTCGCAGTAGGGCAGGCCGTCTTCTAAGTAGAAAGAGTTGTTTCCGAAAGGTTTGTTGCAGTAAGTACAGATGAAGCATTCCAGATGCCATTGTTTATCTAAGGCATTCAGGCAATCCTGCAAAGAAATTGAAACAGGGTTACAAAGATGTAAAAAAAATATAAAGAAAAACTCAATTACAGTGTCTTTTATGTGTAATTATCGTCTTATTTATTTTGCGACTTAATGGCTTAGGATTTAATTTTAGGACGGAAATAATCACCCACAGCCATATGAAGGTCACAAATTATATGCCAATAATTTTAACTTTGAGTTTTTTTATGCATGTAATATATAAAAATGAAACTGTGAAATTATTTAATATTTTGAGGTGTTTAGCATTAAGGAATCAATAATTATCTCTATAAGTTATGATGTTTTAATCAAATAAACTTAACCTAGAATTTAATCGTTATAAACATAAAACAAATTTCTCATGGGATATTTCGTAAACAAATATTAAACTCTGTGCCAAATCATAAAAAACACGTATTCTAGCCTTTCACGTCACATGTAACGAAATACATAACCAAACAAGTTAACAACAATAATAATTTTATCAAACATAAAAAATAAAGCATTAGTTATATTTGATTGAAAGATTGGTTTATTGTATATAATACTCAGTTTTTGAGGGGGGGGGAGTTTTAATAATCATTTTTACGCAATTTCGCTTTTCGGGGAAATGATATTTTAAAGAATTTGTAACTCTCTTAAATTAAAATTATCGCTTATATTAATTGTTTCATATTTTACTTTAATTCTCAAGTTAATTTTTATGAAAAGCAGTTGACACCAGATGTAGTAGGCCAGAATTGGTCTCAATGAGATTAATTGCTTGTATTTTTTATAAAATTGCTTACTAACGTCACACTTCGAAGCAGGGTCGTTTTTAATCTCCACGGCTTCCTAGACACATCAAATTTTTCCCTACCCCCTCCACATTATTCCCTCCTACAGTTCTTACCTTGTCAGTCTTGGTCCGAGAGAGATTTTTCTTAACTTATATATATATATATATATATATATATGTGTGTGTGTGTGTGTGTATATATATGTATATATATGTATATATATAAAAGGGTATATATATATATACCCTTTTTTCATTCTTTTTTGCTTTTTGGACAATCTTTACATCATCCACCAACTATGAGCCCTCGTGTCCCGGGCTGGCAACCGACATCATAAGGAAAGGATAGTGGCATGGTTTGGACACTCTTGTTCATTTCTTACTTTACGGCATCACAGATCACACACTTTTGTAAGTTAATACAGTAAATTAATGACATGTTTGCAATTACAGTATAGAGTATACATCATTGTATAAACTGCTATCAACTTGTTAATTATTATCGCTTATCGCTTTACTATCTATTCATTTTAGGCATCCTTATTCTTTGTTGAGTCACTGTCATTGTAAAAGTACATTAAAGGCTTTCTTCGAGCTTTGATCATTGCAAAATCATTAATGACATAATTGTAATCAATTTACGTTGCAATATCATTTTGAATGCATAGAAATAACAAACATTTAAGCTTTTTATTTTCCATAGTAGATATTTTCCACAGTTTCCCGCACACACGCAACGAATACATGATTCGCTAGGTGGTGAATCGTTCGCTGCAATTTTATTTTTTCTCTTTTTTCGCCTTCCCTTTCTTTTGGCTCCTTAGGCCTAGCGTGCCTAAGCGGCAAAGTGGCCCTGCTTCAAAGTAATACGAGGGCAATGGCGACTGAGTTCGTCATCCTGAACCACGGTTAAGTAAACAAGATCCCACATTAGCTAACACCCCTATCTCCATACTGTCGCATAATCCCAACGCCAGGACTTCAGCCCCTACAGATTTAGCTTCCATCTATACCTGTCTACACGACAGTTCTTAAGTAGCTTTAGAACTTGACAGAAAGCGATCTTGACCAATCGGATACCACGCCTATTAGTTTTATAGAGAATAATTATTATAAATTTCTTCTGATTATTAAAAAAATTTCTATTACTGTTTGATTTTTTTCTTTTTCATAATATCTCTCCATAATGAAGACAATGAGAATATTAGCTTCTATTAGAATTATTTCTTTATATACATTTTTTTGCTTTTCTGTCGAATATTCTTTTTTTAGAAAGTCAACGTTCATTTTTCAAAAAGTTGGCTACTTTAAAATAAAAAGAAATTTAAGAAAATAAAATCATCATATTTTTAGCCGGCTGGGTGGCGTGGTTGGTTTGTCGGGCCTTCCGCACCTAAGGTTGCGGGTTCCACTCCGGCCCAAATCGGTGGATTTTCATGATGCAGAAAATCGACAGCGTCCATGCTGTATGATTATGCTGCATGTATAAAAAATCCCTTCAGTGTCCATTTGGCTTGAATGCTCTCGGGAAAATTAAATTCCTAAGTACAAATTTCGCATTGGCAGAGCTCAAGTGCTCTTGAGGAGGAAACTGGGCGTCAAAATTACTTGCGACAATTGATATCGCCTATATGGTGCCGTACCTAAAAGTGATACCAGCTCCTGGGATATGTACTAGGTCTGCCCAAAGGTAGAAATACCAATCCGCAAGTGTGGGGTGTTGGTATCTATTTTACCCAGAAACAGTCTCTGGGCAAAAGTGATCATTTTAGTCCAGTGGTAAGTTACGTGCTTACGGAACGAAATGTACCGAGATCAAACTCTCCGTCACATCCTAAGATCTATAATGTGTGTTCCGTTGACCAAATACCACCATAAGGATCGTTTGCAGTGGATTATCGTATTAGGACCGATAAGGACAGTGTTCTTTCCTCCGATATGAGTAGGCTTAGCATAAGGTCTGATCGTAGACAAAACAACGTATCTGACGGGAGAGTGATTCTTTTTAAACAGAGAATTTGTTCAGATAAAAATGACTAATTAGTCTTGGTCTGTTTCATGAATGTTTTCCCTTCAAAACTTTAAAGACGTTTAGTGATTTCAGTGTTTCTTTAGAAAGGAAGATGGAAAGAATCTAGAACGTACTCCCTTTATCCTAACGTTGCACTTGTTGCAAATGGGTGCTAAGTATGCCTCGTAGCAGTTCTCGCAGTAAAGCTGTCCTTGTTCCTCCACGAATCCAACGTCCAGCAAGGGGGTCTTGCAGTGCAAATTATTGCAGTGGAAGTGATCAGGGCACCAGGTGCGGTTCAAGGCAATGATGAAAGGTCCCCTGCAGGGGGTAAAGAAACGTTAATAAAAAACGCTACTAATTGGTCAAAAGGAAAATGGAGAAAAATACCCATTGACGATCGCATAATTTTCAAGAAGGCATCAAAATATATATATTTCTTTTGCAAGAAAATTATATAAAAATGAATGTGTATTCTAAAATAAATTAGTTAAAAATATACCAACTATATCCAATTACATTGTAAATAATCTGCTACCGCCATCGGATACATAAAACAGGAAATAAAATTTTTCTAGGTGTAAGAAGTAGTCTTTAGTGCTTTACTTTTGAATATTTCATACAGAAAATATCACAGAGAAATAGGGGGTGAAAACTCTCCCCATCATTTTGACTGCAATGAAGAGTAAAGGTTTATTACAAAAATGCTTCAATTATTCGACATAGCTAATTAAGTATTGTGGGGTTTTTTCATTCTGTTGTCATTGAATTATAAAATAAAAAAATAGAATGAAAACATGCTACTTGAAGTATTTCTGAGAGCATTGTTAACAGTAAAATGGGGATTGCTTGGCTATTCAAGTTTCAGGAAATGTGTTGAGGAAAATAAAATCCAAGTGGATGTAAGAAACTTTAAAAAATTCCATTATCTTTCAATATACTTTTAGTGAATATTTTACCATCATTTTATTTCTTTATTCTTATGTGTGTTTATTATTTATATTACTTGTATATTTTGTGTTTATTTCAGCTTTTATTCTTTTATTGCGTTTAGTTTAGTTTTATTCTATTTCTTCTTCTATTTTTTGAGATGTTAAAATTGCTGATGTTTCTTGTCACTATTAATTTTAAGATAATCTTAAAAGTAGTTTTATATAAAAATTGTTAAATGACCAGGCAGAAATTCCAGTAATAAGACATAGCAAAGAATTCGATGGAAAAAAAAGTTATCAAATAATTTTAATGGGAAAAAAACCTTCCAACCAAATTCTTGGTTTGAATAAAAGTCTAACACATCATTTTGAAAATTAATCGACATAACTTATCTAATTTTTCACAATTTTTGATATTAATCATAAAATTCATAAGAAATGATTGATGCTTTATGTCACAATTTTAGGGCATTCCTAATACAGGAATAGTAAAAACGTTTAACAGAATATCATATTTAAAAAAATGGGAATGTCTCTTTTCTTTGATTTTTAGTACGAAAAATTAAATTAATATTATCCTGAACTTTCCAACTAAGTTTCTTTTTCCTAATGTAAAAATTTCCCGATGATACAAAATTATTTTGCCAGGTATTATTCTTAAATACATTACCAATTACTGAAATCGTATAGGTTTTTATATTAATTGTATTTTTTTTTAAAGATAATTTTTGCAACATATTTTTTTTTTGTCAAAGTAATTTTCTACTAAATACCTAATGAGCTCTCCACAATCTCCGCATGTTGGAATTCTTCCCGGAATTTGCTCACTCATCAGCTGACCCCGACCTTTCTTAGGAGCTGGTTTGGAGCCGGCTCCTGTTGGAACTCCGGGCTGAGGAGCAGAAGTGGGTTTCAGATCTACGATGGGAGGTAATACAGGGGCAAAGCTTGAAGTCGGGGGTCGAGGAGCGGCTGGGGCGGATGGTGGAGCTGGTGCTGGAGCGGGAGCGGGTGCAGGTGCAGGAGCTGGTACCTCTTCTCTTTTAGGTTCTGGTGGTGCTGAAATGGAATATTCCAATTATTATTACCTCCCACGGCTTTCATGCTATGTATATCTAAATATCCTAGTCAATTCTAAAAATAATTACCACAGTCTAGTAAATACATTTATATCTGTAATCCAATTTACATTAAAGTAATTATAAAATTGAAAAACTTTTCTAAATGCGAATTATTCTTTAAGAAAATTTAAGTTGAAAGTCAAGGCAAAAAAGCCTATCTATATCACAAATACTATAAAATTATATTTGTGTGGGTTGAGTATATAATTTCAGTACAATATACCTTATAAAATTTAAGATACTAACCGAGGTTTGTCTTTTTCGGATAAGTAAGGGATTTAAAATCGCTAGGTACTCGAATAATCTATTTTCTCTCATAGGTTTTCTGTGTTTGGCAAGCACGAAGTGACACTTTTCTAGGGATCTTTCTCTATTTTTGATCCTTAGTTATCCACATTCCCCCTTTCTCTTCCACCTTTATATCTACAACGCCTTGTCTACAAAAATATAGATTTCTTCATAAATTAAGGAGTTTTTTGTGTTCTTGGCCAAACACGCACCTGTTCTAATAAAAGCAACCAACTGTAACCACCAACTTGCCTGAGATTAAAACAACACTTAGAATAAAAAGCGGCATGGTCCGTACTTTTGTTTCTTTGTAAATATCGAAATCCATTTAAGAGAAACTTTTTTAAATTCTCTTCTGGTAAAAATTTTCAAAAATAACTTTACAAAACTATTATTTATTCTATCATCTATTATACGTATTCGTTCTTTAAAAAATTTTACATCTTATTTTCATTATTCATTCGTTCAATCAATACGTTCTGTCGTAAGGATAATATTACTCTTTTACATATTATTTTCATACGAAGATAAAAAAAATAAAAAAAAAAAACTTTTTAAAAAAATCTAAAAAAATTATTGCATAACATGCAAAGTTGAATGAGAGCGATTCTACGTTTATTCCTGTGTCACTGAAGACACAAAAAAAAAAAGAACATAGACAAAACTCTTTATGATGAAAGTACAAAACATAAATATTCAAAAAAATAAGTATAAAAATTATTTACTCGCTTAAAAGAAATAACAAATTATCTCCAAAAAAATGAAAGTTAGTTCAAACAAATATGCAATCTTGCAATACCAACGTATTCGGACCAGTCAGAAAAGCCTTAGATGGAAATTATATGATTGTAACAGCGTTCAGTTGATCAGAGCTATAAAAGATTGCGATCTCGGGAGTGAACAAGAAAAACTTTTGTATGTTGCTATTTTGTCCATGTCTTGTGCTTTTTCCGTCACCACTTTACCTGTGTCAAATCAATAAATGGGATTTCAAAATAGCAACATGTTTCCTCATCAATCAATTCAACGGAGAAACAATGAAATTAAATGATACCACTAGTTAACTGCCCTAATTCAAATGACATGTTTTCGTATATATATACACCGGTGAAAACAATTGAAAAGACAATTTTTTGTAACAAAAAAACTAACATAGCAAATAAATCCAAGGACGTCCCCTACGTGTTCTATGGGATTAAGGTCAGGAGACATCTCAAGCCACTCCAATCATTGAATATCCTCCAATTGAAGGTACTCGTCCACCAACTGAGACCTGTGTTTGCGTGCGTTATCGTCTATTAAGATGAAATTTTATCCATATGCTCCAAATAAAAGTCTGCCTTAAGGTGCTAGGATCTCGTCCCTGTCCCTCTGACCAGTAAGAGCACCTTTGTCAAACATTTGAAGGCCAGTATGACTGTCTGCCAGGATCTCGGCCATCAGATCACCTCGACCATGGTAGTCCTGTTCGGTAATATTAAAGGACCGATATCAATACCCGGGTTTTCTCCAGATGAGAACACGTCTCGAGTTGCTGTCTAGACGGATTCGTGACTCATCACAGAAGAGAACCCACTCTCAATCCACCTCTGTCCAAGAAAGGTGTTCTCTGCGCTATGCTAGACGGTTCTTTTTGTAGTTCATGGTCAAATGGATGCTGAATACATGGCGCAAGGCATGCAGGCCCCCAGCATTAAGTCTCTGGTCAACAGTTATCTGTGAAATGATTGTTTCTGTTGCGTTATACAGATTGAGAGAAAGTTGTGTAGCTCTCACGGACCTATCCCTTTTTGGTAGAAGTCTCAAATAATGGTGTTGAGTCGTCGTTGTTGACCTTTTGCGATCTTGACCAGGTCGGCGGATCTTCAGAGAGACTGATCCAGTCTCTCTGAACTGTTTCCGCAGAGTGGGCACCCCATTTCTCGAAATACCGAGGTCTCGATAGCAGGTAGCATGTGATTGGCCCACTTCGAGTCTTCCATCTATCCGCCATCTTGTAGCATTATTTAGATGACGACAGGCGATATTAACGATGGGTAAACAGAAAAATTTTTAAAGAAGGATTGGGTTTAGCTGTGGTGTTTCAAAACGTCATGCTACAAGCTTCGGTGAGCAAGTGAGGTACTTATATACAAATGAGATCACAGCACCACTTCCTTACGTCGTCGCAGGCCACTGTGAGGCAGAGATGTCAGCGAAGAGCTTAGCTATTATCTAATACCTTATTTGCGTATATGCGTTAATTATTTTATTTTTTAAAATAAACCTTTCCCTTTTAATTGTTTTCATCATTGTGTTTTTTTGCTTGTATTAGTTTGTATTGGAACTTAATATAAAAGAGAATTTCGTGCTTACCTGGGGCAGCCACTGGTTCTTCAGCCTGAAATTGCTGGGATGAGAAAGTCGTTGGCAGTGGTGGTACTGAGAAAGTGCTGAAGGGGGCGGCCTGTTGCTGCTGTTGCTGTTGAGGTTGAGCCACTGGAGGCTGGACAGAACGGAAAGTTGGACCGCTATCGCTTTTTGGTGCCTGGGTGGATGGAGTGGACTGGGTGGCTAGAGGGGAGTAGTTCTGAGAAGGAGCGGAGGAGGAATCGGCCGGCATGATGCCATCTGCTTCAAATTGAGGTCTAGGGGGAGGCCAAACGAATTTGGTTTCTAGGATTCAAGTTAATACATGCAAGGAGGATTTTGATGAAGTTATTAGGTAAAATAAAAAAGGGAGCAGATAGGGTGGAAAAAGAAGATTACAAATATTATTCTTATGCATTTCACTGAGCAGCATTCAAAGCACTAAAGTAAAGACTTTTTAGAATCTTTACTAATTGTTTTTAAGATTATTAGTATTTAAAACTAAGATTTTTATGATGCTTGTCCCACTAAACTGAATAATTTAGTGAATACTAAAAGCGACAGTTAAGGTAAGGAATAAAAAGATATCGTATTGTAAATTAAACGGGAATGTGAAATGGATATATTTAATTACAACAGATTCTACTTTTTTCTAAATTCTAATAATTTGGGTCCAGATTCCCAAATATTTGTATTACTTTTAAACTGCTAAAATCTTAATTTATATATTATATGCATACTGAGATCAATGAATAATTTAAGGTATTTCATATTAAATTTCACATTAAATATCAGCAGCCTTAATTCGGAGTATCCTAATAAAATGTATACATTCTTTGAATTATTTTGATACTAACAATTATTATGACACAAAAAAGGCTTAAAAATTAAAATAATGTGAGCAAATGCAGGAACCAGTCGTTTAATGAAAGTTTTTAAATTTTCGGCCTTATAGTGGCCAAGGCACAGCTGAGAAAGCTAACCAATGAAACCCAAGACGTTCCTTATTATTTCACTTGGTAATTAAGTAGTGCTAGCAAAATTCAATCCTGCAGACATTATCATCTTCACTGAGAGCGTGGACTAATATAGAAATAAATATTGGACACGTTTTAAAAAGCATTGGATGCTTAATTTTGGAACTCTTGTCTCACGAGCCATTGGCTGAACAGATTTTCTAAGCGTTTGATAAAATTTTTCAATGACTTCTCTTTCTCTTGAGGGAATGGTAAAGACTCATGGTTATCTCCAGAATGGTTCTTATGAACATTCATAACAGCTTTTTCTACTTCAAATTTATCTTGCGAAATAATAACTGTAAGTCTGATTCGTGCATATCGTTGAAGACAGAATTAAATTTATTTTCTCAAAGTTTAGTTCGACTTCAGCCATTATTTTTTTAGTCGTCACACAAGGAAAAATATAAAAAGTGTGGTCGTCATAAGCATCTAAAGAGTATATACATTTTACTAGGTTATCCTGTATAAATTTGTTTGATAATTATGAAACATTCTTTCAATATATATATATATATATATATATATATATATACATAAGAGGGTTTTTAAAAATAACCAATCAATAAAGTAATATTTTCTTTTTGATATATTATCTGAAAAAAATTCAGACTTCAGTTTTTCTTATGTCTTTTTTTTTTTTGTCCATAACAACTGGATTTTACGACAAAAGGATCTTACGACAGAATTATAATATATGAAAGCATTAAGTTTCTTTTAATGACTCTAAAATTCGTGTATTAAATGGTACACAAGGTCATTTATAAATTATATGTTTCTGATAATCTGAATTCAAATCAAGCTATTTTTCAAATATTTACTTATCTGACTAAACCATATCAAATAATGTCAAAATTATGGAACAAATTAATTTCTCTGAAGAGTATCAAATGATGTAAAAATTTAATATAGAAAAATATTTAATTTCAAAGTAGAAAATAACTTAAATATTTTATTTCTTTTTATTAATTTATTTTTAGTTACTAGAACTTTATCTTCTTTTTTAAAAAAAATCCCAATGAAAAATTCTAATTTTTTCAGAAGTAAATAATTTTTTTTATATATAAATATTTCTTTTTATAACTTTAGTATTTAAAATATTAAGAGACCAATTCAAGCTCCGGAAAAACTAAACTAATTCAAAAGTATATTAATAAAAATTGTACTTCAACCGAAAAAATTTAGAGAAAAAAATGGCGATATATCACATCTACTTTCGAGTTTTACAGGTTAATGCTCCTTATGCGCGAGCTTTATTTCCTTTGCTAGTGTTTGTTTTTGAAGTATATGAGAAGAATTTTTCTGTTTGAGAGTTATTCAAGGCATGAAAATATAAATTAATGACAATTTTGGAGATTAACAATATGCTTTCATAGTTTTCACTCGTGAAATGGGTCATAAAGTTTCTGAAGCAGAAATATAATTTTATTTTCAAGGACAACTTCTTCAAGGGTACAAGAGTTGCTGTAAAACATCCAATCATTGACATAAGTGCTGCCGTAAGAAAGACATCAATTGAATAAGATCGTCGTGAATTGAAAAGAATTATTTTATGCGCTGATTTCTGGAATTATTTCAGCACTATATTCTGATGTCGCTTGCAACACTCGCATGTAACATCAGAATTCAGTGCTGAAAGTCTAAGCTTCCAAGTTGAGCAATGTACTCTGAAGAACATGGGCGGCTAATAGCGTTTGCCAAATCAAATCTCCTTTCTAACTAGAAGTTATGTGTCTAGTGTGGGTACGGTTACACGTACACTATAATAAAGTAGCCTTCCCAACTGTATAAAGCAGATGAAAACATTTGTGCGTGGTAACAAACCCTTTGAAGTCATCGATCCCATTTGTCAAGTGTCGCGGCAAGTTTGTCAGGGTAAACTGTACCGACTGGTAAGAGTCCATAATGATATGGGTTTCACTCAGTAGGAAATCACTGGGATTTCTGATACATCTAAAAATTTCTGTAACTGACTGTAGCACTTACAAATCCTTTTTAACAAGGACACCTTTTCATGCCTGTTCTATTAGACCCACAAATGTCTGAAAATTACATTATAACTATCGAAAAAATAATCTTAGTCTGAGTTTATTATTTCTACCCAAATTCTCGGTTCCAAATGCGGTAAGATATTTGATGTGCTATACAATATGCTATCGAACAGAAAGATCCAAGTCCTTGAAATGTCGAACACTTAGCTGGAAGTAAAGTGTACATTTCCTAAATATATATTTTCAGCTTCCTCGCTTTCCTAGATCACTTACCAAGCATTTAATTAGTACACCAGTTATTCCGGATCTTAAGCTCCCTTTAATCCAATCAGGACCATGATCACATATTTCTGATCACTTCCAGAAACACGGTATCATGTGTAAAATGTCGTTTTGCCCATTCTGGCGTCCGTAATCACACCAGTGTGACCTTAATTTGGAACTTATGTAATTTGGAATGATTATAAACTATAAATTTCGGAGTGTTTTATTACAATTTTGATTTTATGTAAATTTTTAAATAAAGTTAGGCTTAACAGAAAAATCCGCCTGGTCCTGAACGGGTTTGTATAAATTTGTTGTCAAAATTGCAGCCATGATTACAGCTCTAATGATAAAATTTAGATTCTTGTGTGTGCAGTGTTCTTTACTAATAATTTATCTTACGAACTGAGTATTTTCTACTACATTTGTAATAAATCAAGGATGAAGTTTTTTTATGTTAACTCTTTAAGAAACAAAATATTTTTCAATAATTTTAATTCAAATTTTATCATCATGTTTAAAGAACAAATTTAAGAGTATTTCCAATTTTCTCGTAAAATATTATCAAAAAGCACATTTTAATTCATCATTCTTTAATCATATAATAAAAACAGATGGGTACCTAAGTATTTATATCGTCGACCAATTTTGCCAAACGAAAAGACATCGCCGATTCAAAAAATGTCGACGTTCGCTCTCTCCTCATTCTAAAACTGTGTTCGAACGTGAGAGAGTACGGTTTCCACTTTTTGCGTTTGGCGACGTCATTTGATTCGACAAAATTGGTCGATGGTATAATACGTAAATATACCAAAGGATCATATTCACTGTAGCAAAATTTTTCTTTTAAACTTAATACTTAAAACTTTTCAGAACATTTTTACAATTGTAAGACAGTAATTTAAACATCAAGAAAATGATTCATCTTTAAGCAACACGGTGTAAAAATCAGCAACCCTTATTGATTTGGTTCTCTTACTTTGTTGTCCGCCGATGACCTGCTTGTAGTCCAAGGAGTACTGCGACTGCGAAGACTGGCTCACCTGTTGAGTGACCGTGGTCTTTTGCACCACTTGGGTCGTCTGAGAGGAACTCTGCGAGATTTCAGAGGAAGAGGACTCCAGGATGGATGAAAAGACAGAGGATCTTGTCTGAAAGGATGCAAAAGATCTTAGATGCATTTTTAAAAGTTTAGCATGAAGCATATTTCATTTGTGTTTCATGCTTTTTTTTTTCAAATCTTCAGTAGTATTATATATTTTTATAACCTAGAAGGAATGGGCCCAATTCATGACAATCACGTGATAAAGCCAAACACGTGTTCTCCATTAAATTCAAAACAGACATCAAACTAATTGTACTTGTTGTTCTATTTGTGAAATTTAGATATAATTTCAAATTTAATTAAATGTTAAAATGTAATAAAAAAATTTCTTCAAAAATATTTTTAATTAAAAAAAATCTAGTTTTTTTTTTCCATTTATGCGCGTTATTAATAATGTACTTTTTAAAAGAAAGTTTCTGCAAAGAGCACAAGTTGGCAACAACGAAACGCATGAACTGATTAGTTGGAAACACATGAAAGCTTTTATCCCGTGACTAGGACGTCACATGAGGTTTTCAACTGATTGGTTAGAACATGTGGTTAAAATTATCATGTGACTATGACGTCACATAAATTAAGTCCATTTTCCGATTACGGTAAAAATTGGTGGATGTGAAGAACATACTTAGAAAAAGAAACGATTAAAATTTCATAATAATTAAAAAATTATTTTAGAGTTTCACCGTTATATAAAGAGGAAGTCAACACGGCGATGGTTCGCCTCTGACCAGAAAGCAAGCTGTCACCCGGTGTGGCGTAGACTGATAAAGTTCCCCAATGGTGTCAAGCAGAATTTCGTGCCAAATTGTCTCCAACTGTTGGGCTAAATTGTCAACATACCGGGATGGCCGTAATCGCGTACCCATAGCGTCCCAAATGGGCTTTATGGGAGGGAGATTAGGTGACCAAGCTGGCTAATGAAGTGTAGATCAAGTTTGAAGACAGTTTATAGTAACACGTGCCGTGTGCGAACAGAAGATTGACCATCAGATACAGAATTGCTCTTTTTTATACACCTGCTAAATGCGCAGTTCCGAATCGTACTCCTACCCCGTTATAGAAGTCTTACTTATATATAGGCAAAATATTACTTTTATAGAATTACCTTATTTGCAGAATCTAAGCCACATCCTAAATTCTCAAAATGTTTTTGTGAAAAAATGTTGTCATCGGTTCTAAGCCACACCTCCAGTTCTCTACACGTTTTTGAGAGAAAATATAAGGAGTGTAAAAAAAGTTCATCTCAAGTTCAATACTTAAGACATTTTTTTAAAAAATATTTTTTAATTAAAACTAATAAAAAGTTAATAATTTATTTATTTTACCAGTATCAAAATTTGTAACTTACATAAATGAACTTATTGCGACACAAACCGTCAGTACGATATTTCGAAAATGATTCATCACTCAGGCTGTCAGAGCTGACTTCGGGGTGGTCGCCATTTTCTCACAAGGCGTCGTCTTCCGTGCCATCCAATGCATTTGTAATACAACATTTTTTTAAAAAAGAATGTATTATAGAAGAATGTAAAAGAATCATATATTAAAGATTGTTGAACAAGCAAAAATTATATCATTTTGTTTAAGTAATCGACACCCTTGTTAAATTTTCAGTGGCCTCTGTTCTGGTTCCGTATTTTTCTGCATATAAAATTGTTTCCCTTTTCATATTTGCGTCATGGTGAACTCAACTCGATACTATTACCGATATCTTTGATGTCCAAGTAATTAAAACAAAGCATATACTCGTACAAAAACAATTTCCTAAATACGGGTAGACAACGATGTTTAGAACAGACTGAAGACTGGACATAAGCTGCGGAATGGAATAAGTCATCGATGCAAGTGGCCAGAACGGATGGTTACATTTTTCCTTTTGAGACGAGTGGAAAGTCAATTTATCCCACTCAACAAATGTTTTGCCTCTGATTCTAAGCCACACTCGATTTTCAGTAGTTTTAACACTGTAAAAAACAATGCTGCTTAGATTCGAGTAAATACGACATTTTTAGTAAAATAAAAAAACATTCTTAAAATATATTATTCTCTCTTCATTTTCTGCCCAAACATTGCCCTTAAATTATTTTTTCTTGTTATAATATTCTTAAAAACATTTTATATGTATATTCTAATTCAGCTGACACTAAATATAAAAAAAAATATCCATTCATCCACTTTGGCAAAAAATTACGGTTTCCAATATAGTCAGATACCTTAGCTGATTATCTGTATCTCAGGTCGAGGTTTACTTTTCTTATATTTCTCAAGTTGAGAGTTTTTAAAAAAGTCTTTATAAAAAATAATTATTTTCAGTCCCCGTGAGACCCTATAATTATTTGTGTTTAACACCTTAAAATCAAATTCATACTCGTAAAATCCTTATAATATATTTTTAGCCTATCGATTGAAATGCACTATGTCAGATAATACGTAAACAGAAATCGCGGAAATGACCACAGATGAAATCAAATCGTACAGACTTTTTAATCAGTAGTGGAGCCATCACTTTTAGCATGATTTTCCTACCCTAAGATAAATTCTAACACAAAATTATTTATTTAAAAAATAAAAAGTAAATATGGCTTTCAACTATGTTTAAAAGAAGAGCTATACCTGATCTGGTGGCATGTAAGGCTTCATCTCGAAGGGCAGAGGTCCCGATGAGTATGCTGGTGGAGCAGATGGAGCAGATCCTGGAGTTGGGCTGCTTGGAGCATTTACTCTGTGATATTCTCCAGAAAGTCGCTGCATTATGAAAATATGATGTTAATGCAAGAACAAAAACATTCATACTTTTGTTTGCCAGAACAGTAGATAAATTATTAATGAACAAGCTGTTAAAATTTACCATTAAATGTTTTTATATGAGCAATGCAAAGTAAAAATTCAAAAAAATGTATTATTCCAGAGTAATTTATCTAAAGAAGTATCAAGAAAGATAAAGAAATAAGAAATGCTTTTGTAGTATCATCATCATAATTATTTAGTTTTCTTATAATACATGGAGTAAATTGTATTTCTCTTAAGGCATGTCAATTCCTTAGGAATTGGTTTTGTAATTAATACCATGGTTTTTGGAAATTCCCTCCCTCGCACAATTTTATTTTATTTTATTTAAATATATAAGCATAATTTATTGTGCCAATGGTTTTCTGAAGAAGAGAAAGAACTCTATTTATTTTGCCCTAAGTATTTATTAAATATTAGTTAAAAAAAAGGTGTACGACACACACAAAACAAATTTAAATCATCATTCTTCATTGAACATCCTCCTTTTTCCTTTTCCATCCGCTACTTTCTCGTCTTTCCCGACTTTTTTTCCCATTGGGGGTTCTTTCTCAAGCTTAAAATAACTCTTCTTCCACTCCACGTGTCTTTTTTTTTCCGTCTCCAACAACTGTTGCCAGATGCAGGATTCAAATTTTCTACCATTGCTAAATACGGAGTTAAATTCTTACAACGATTCTGACTTATGGCCGAAATTTTTACAGGAGTTAAATTTGTTACACATGTAAGAAAAATAGTATCATTTAATATTCTAAATTTGCATATCGTTTGAATTAAAATTAAAAATATACATGCCATTTTTTTTTTTTAGAAAGAAAACCATTATACTCAATTTTTTCGAAATTTCCGCAAATCAGAAGAAAAATGTAATTTTTCTTCTTTGATATATATGGACAGGATAGACAAAACATTTTCAAAACTTTGCAAGTAATTCACATCATGAGTCAAACCCACCTTAAATGGCTGAGGTGAAATGCTCCTGAAAGCCAGATTTCCAGAAGAGCTCGGAGACTGAGGCAAGTTGGTCAGATTGTGGCCGAAAGGAGTTGGAGTGGGCTGTGGAATAGAAGAGGTGGGAAGCTTGGGTGGTGCCACTGATGGTTGTGGTGCCAATGGTGTCGTGGGCAGGGGAGGCACAACCGGTGCTGGAGCTGGGGCAGGCTTTGGTGCCACGAATGGTGGTTGGACTGGTTGAGCAGCTGGAGTAAAACTGCAATATGATAAAATAATTCTTAAAACACAACTGTGATACGTCATAGCACAATAAATATTTCAGTTAAACATTCAGTTATGCATTAACATGTTGGCTACTTTCCACTCCGAAATAGACAAAAAAAAATTACTACATTTGCAAAAATTTATTCCACTACCATATTATTAAAAGGAAAAAAAATCAATCATATATGTGCATATAATTACGTATTTCATATAAAAAGGGAATTTTAAAATATGTTTTACGTTTCCGATGGACATTTTTTGTTAAATACTGTATCTATATCAATAATTTCCCTTAGTAAGACAATAAGATTGTATTTGCGGAGAGAAATCAAGAGTAAAGATAATAAGAACAGATAGAATTTTTACTAGCTGAAAAATGGTTTAATATATTCAGGGATTTATACTTTACACTAGCACTCGCAATCTTTTATAGCTTCGTGGACCACTAATTATACGATTTTGTATTTGGCGGAACACTATATGGCTAACCACAAGAACTATATTGCTACTTATTTTTACGTCTCTATTTATCTTATTATTCTCTCTTATTCTTGTCTTATTTTACGTCCCTGAAAAGGAAAGGAACTTCATGAACATCAAGAACAAACCGGAAAGCAAAGCAATATCAATAAACTGAAGTGTTATAGCAGCAGCTTACCATGATTGCCAACTCTCTTCAAATGTCATTAGATACGCATAAATACGTCATCTTTAATCTGAATTTTCAAATATATATATATATATATATAAGTAATGTTCCAATATTTCTGTTGAACACCAAAAATTTTCACTGTCCATTAGTGGTTCGAGTACCACCAGTTGTCGTCCTCTGCTTTACTATCATGTAATAGAACCATCAAGACTGATAATAATCTTGTTATTAAACATTATTTTATAATCTATTTTTAAATATTAAACTCTTCTTTTTTTCCGCTCCTTTTTAATAGTATTGTAGTTGTTCCTGTCATTTCAAAGTTTTTCTCGAAAACTGTTTGGTGATTTTTTTTCCTACTCATTTCACTACCTTTTGACCTATTTATAAGGAATAATCTGTACTTGAAAAACTTTCAACTGTGCTTGAGCCAAGACAACTCACTTGGCATAGTAATGTTCTTTGGCTAAATGTTTTTCTCGCCAAAACAATTAATAATATCAATATTCCTCATTACTCACGAGGCAACGGGGGCGCTAGCAGCAGCAGCTACTTGAGATGCAATGACTCTGGCGGCAAGTTTGGCGTGAGTGTCACAGTACAATTTGTTGTTTATGTTATGGAATCCTGCAATAAGAAGTAGTATATTAATAAAAAGCAATGTGGCGCATAGGTTTCAATAATTTTCAGTAAAAACAATGATACTAAGAAAGTTTTATTGTTATTCCTTTCTTAAAATTGGAAATTGAAAAATAAATACGAATTCATAATTATAGAAAACAGTCTTCTACTTTCCTACAAATACGCATTACACTGTTACTACTCTAGGATGTTCTAATTGAAATCCTGACTTCTGTTTACCGAAATAACCATTTAGGATTTTTTTTTCAACATATGACACAATTTACAAATATATTCGACACAGAGCTTTACGACTCTATACTTTCTTTCACTCTGTCTACCTATTTCTTTACAATTCGATCACACACATTTTCCCGCTAAAAAAAACAAATCTTGTATGCAGCAGCGCCCTCTTTTGACTCATCAAATCAACCCTACAAGTTAATTCTTTACAACACACTCAAAAAAATTAATATCTTTTCTTTCGAACTTTGAGTACTTAAAATATATCAAGCAATGCATAATGGGGTTTTGGATTATCCATGTGCTCAGAGGTGTATGTTCAATCAATGATTTAGTATTAGTTCTAAGCAATTTTGCTTCTCAGTTTTCATTTAAGGTATCCGACTACCCTGAAATTGATATTTTTTATGATTTTATATTATAGGTCATCTTATTAGCTTTATAAAAAATACCAAGTTTATTATTTTCCATTCACTGGAACAAAAACTACAAGTGTTTTAGTAAAAGCAGACGCCATTACTTTAAGCAAGATGTCATACTTTAAAACACGTTTTACTCGAAATGCGTTTTTTAAATGCTCAAACGGGGACAGCGATTGCTCAAAAAGTTTTGAAAATAATTTAACTGAAACTTTTTGTATTGTTCTGCATAATAGTAAAAGTGTTTTAAACTTCAGGTATATCCATCACTGTTTTATTACAAAATTTACAGTCCCTTATGTTAATACAATCACTGCTATTTTAAGCAATTTCATATATTTAAGTATGCTCTGTATAATAGTAGAAGTGCTTAAACCTTCAGATTTATCAATCACTGTTTTATTACAAAATTTACAGTCCCTTATGTGAATATAATCACTGTTCTTTTAAGCAATTTCATATAATAACTAAAATAAAGTGCTCTAGTTTTTGTAAAAATTAAGATATCTCTTATCCTGAAGGTCACTTCAAAAATGAATACCATAGCAACACATCAGAGTTGAAAAACTGAAAATTTGTTTATAAACTTTTAAAGTTTCATTATAAACTTTTGGTACAGAATGGGCCCTATGTAAGTTATCTTTTGTAAATTTTTACCCATTTTTTCCCACATTTTAGAAATAATAATTTATTTTTATCTTCTTAATTTTAGTATATTTTTCTTAAAATGTACTAAACAAATCTAAAAACCACACAAAAAAATCCCCACGTCTCCATTTAAAATTAAAAAAATTCGCAAGTAGTCGGGTACCTTAAAATACGGTTTTTCTCTTTTGATAGATAAGTAATTTCTCTTTTGATTCATGTGTAAAAAGCAAAGAGAGTCGTACTCACCCACATTTTTCAAGGAAGCTCCGCAGGTGCTGCAGTTAAAGCATTCTTGATGCAGTATTCTGTCATTTAGATTCACAAATGGTCCGCTACGACATAAAAAGAAATATTGATGTCTTACAAACTTTTGATACATTCACACAATATAAGCCCTAAATTTCAATAAAACAATTTTAAATATACATAGTAGGATTCAAAAGTTCCCGGACTGAGTCTATAACTTAAGAAATATTACCAATTAAACAGCTGAAACACATCCTCCTTCGAAATAAGACCCTTGAGTAACAACACACTTTTGCTATGGCTAGTAAAGGTCATCGAATCATTTCTGTAATCCATTTTTTATCATGTCCTTCAATTCAGCTTGCGATGCACTTTAAAACTTCATCTGCAGATAGATCTTCGTTTAACATGCGAGGAACGATACGTTGACACACCCTATGCATGTTAAGACTCTTATTCAGTATCCATTGACTTGTGGCTGAGGATATCCCAACTGATTCTGCTATTGTTTGAAGCCTGTTCTTACATACCTCTTCAGAAGCCTTTTCTATGTTTGCAGTGGTGCGGGAAGTCTGCAGATGTCCACAGAGTTTGTCGTCTTCGACACTTTCCCTGCCTTCTCTAAAACGTCGATGCTTTTCAAAAGCTTGTGTTCACGATAATGCAGCACAACCATATGCATGCTTTAAAATTTTTTAAGTCTCCGTTGAACTTTTTCCCACACACAAAATTTAATATTCTTTACTTGCTCAAGAAACGCAATTTATTTCAGTCGCCAACCACTAAATTCATCCACCTACAAAATACGACGCATTGGCGAGCCACCGACCGCGTGATTTGGAACAAACTATTTTTTAGAAAAGGAGAAAAATGCAATAACACAGAAATGTTATCATAGTCGCCCTACTGCAAAAATTTTCCACATTATAGGCTTAGTCCAGGAACTTTTGAATCCTATCTCGTCTATATATATAACTAGGTCTTTAATGTATATGCGTAAACTAATCTAGAAAAGTCAATAAATCAGAAATCATCATAGTTGTAGTGAATCGTATAGTGTGTTATTGAATGATATAATTTAAATTAAGTATGCTTCTATAAGTACCCATAAGGGAGACCTGGTGAGAGAAGGGGTACTTTCAAGACCCCTCCTTCCTCCGAAAAATAAAAATAATTAATTATTTTTTAGTCCATTCTCTTAAATTTTATATTTATTTAATTTTTACTTCACATTTTTCTTTTCAATGCTCAACCTATTTATTACTTTAGGAATAAATTTGCATACGGTTGTTTAAATTAAAATATGTATTTTTTATTTTTTTATTAGTCTGTAAGTAACAATATTTTTATCACTTCTATTTCACAAAAATCATACATATATAATTTGTTTTTTAAAAAATATTTTTTTTAATCCATTCTCTTAAATTTTATATTTATTTAATTTTTACATCACATTTTTCTTTTCAATATTCAACCTATTTATGGCTTTAGGAATAAATTGGTATACATCGTTTAAATTAAAATATGTATTTTTTCCCCATTTTTTTACTAGTCTATAAGTAAAAATATTAATCACTTCTATTCCAAAAGTCATATATATAATTTGTTTTTTAAAAAATATTTTTTTTATTTCTAATAGGGCATGATCATGCGACATAGTAACGCTGTCGAATTTCTGCATCATGAAAATTTACCGACTTGGGCCGGAGTAGAACCCGCAGCTATAGGCGTTCAAATTAGGCGACAATCCAACTACGCCACCCAACCGGAACTTTCTTTCATATTATATCTATATATATATATATATATATATATATATATATATATATATATATATATATATTATAACGAATTTCACTGTTTGCTTCAGGGATTGAATAGACTTTAATCAAGACAGCATTAAAACAGTTCTTTATTATCAGCCCAATGAAGAAGACAATGTTCAGAAAGCCATAAGAACAGCCGAAGTCACAGTAATACAACACAACAGTAACAACGCAATGTACTGATACAGTGGGGAATAGATCAAATTCAAAGCCGTAGGCTTTCGTACTCTCTTCGGCATAAATCACAACGGAATCACCCGTAAAGTAACAGAGGCTGCGGGCGCGTCTGAGCTTCAAGAAATCTGAATAACAACTGCCCGTGTAAACGAAACGAAAATTAGATATGGCGGGTCCCAGCCAAAATAGCTTATACCCAGTATCCTGAAGATAGGGTGAAAAAGAAAGACCATTAGAAGAATGACGCCTCCGGAGGGAGGCAAAATGTACGAGGTAAAGCCGTCCGAATTAAACCCTTTCGGGAGAAAACGTGGAGGGGGAGGGGGGAGGAAGAAGCATCGATGGGCGAAAAACGCCGAAGTTCCCCTGCGTTCGCAGGGGTGAAAATGGGGAATGACGTCAGCTATTCTTCACATCTGACCTAGTTTTAAAAGATAGTAGCGGAAGCGTGTGATGTAGTTCAATGTGTAAATTAAGTATTTTTGTTGAGTTATGGGGCTTAAGGGAATTTCCCACTTAGAAGATTTGTATGCAAAATTAACTTTAGTATGTGGATAAGTAAATAATGTTTGTGCTTTAATTAATGGGTTGTCAAACTGCCCGTGTTGCATTTCAGTATGCCTTATATATAGACACGGCGAAAGTGGTAGAATATTCCAGAAAATAGGAGAACCGCCCTGAACCGGAAGTCGTCAAATATCGCCAATATCACCAAATTTGGCGACACTTGGCAACAAATTTGGCGACAAAATAATTTGCCAAAACTGTCGCCAACTAAATGATATCTCGCCAATTTGGCGAGATACCTAAAGAGCCCCATGTTATTTACAAGGTCCCATAGCAATTGATCTAATTCACATGTTTACATGCAATAAACTTTAATCCGGCACTATTTTTGAAGCAGAATAGTAATTTTGACATAATTTAACATTACAAACACATTTTAAATACCAAAATCGTAACAATATATATATATATCCGCCAAAAAATATTTCAAGCTATTCAGGTAATGATGCCAGTTTAATCTATTCACGATTATATAATTGAAGAAATTATTAAGGATAATCCTTATCCGATTATTACATTTAGAATAATATAAGTTCACTTACACAATCACCCTTCCGCAGTCAGAGCAAGGTCCTTGGGAAGGTCCCTCTGGTGCAGATGGAGCTACTGGCTTCAGTGCTGGTGGAGCTGGTGCTGGTGCAGGAGCAGGTGCTGGAGCCGGTGCAGGAGATGGAGCCGCAACTGGTGCGGGAACTGGAGACGATTGAGGTTTCGGTGGTACACTTGGTGGGATCTTGGAAGGCCTGAAGATTGGAGACGTGCATCCTCCGGGAGTCGGAGATCTCGCCCCTAAAAGGGAACTTACAATTAGTAATAACTTGATGCAGTGCTTCTCAAACTTTCAATATTGGCGACCCAATATTCAATCATAATTTTCATCGTACCTCCCACCCTCCTTATAATAACAACGAATTGAATTCAATAATACTATACTTTGACGCTAAAGCTACAATACGACTTTAACCTCTTAAGCACCACGGGTGTATATAAACGTCTCGCTCAGCCAAAGCGTTAAATGCCCCTGACGTATATATACGTCCTTCCGAAGTACGATCTTTTCTGTGCACTGCTATCTGTAAAATTATTCCGAAAGATTCGGAATGTAATAAAAGGACCTTGATCATACCTTATGTTCGCTAAGGATTTACTTATTTCAGACGATTTGCTTATTTATTTATTTCCTTCCCCCATTTCCCCAATAACTCTCATACGTGCGCCTAAGTAGAAAACGGTGGCTTTGGGGAGCGAATCACGTAACTTTTAATCGGCAGTTAAGGGATTAATTATAAATCGGACAAATTAAAAAGATGAGATTTAATTTTTGTACATAATTTTATATATGACAAAATCATGGGATTGGTAACTATAAACTTTTTTCTTAACTTAGTATAGTTAAATTAATTATAAAATACATTATGCTGCACTGATACATTTATAAAGTGTAAATGTGTATTTTATTTTTTATTATGACAGAATGTATTTTTTTGTTTGTTTACTTTATGTTAATCAATAATTTTTAGTTTTCGACTTTTCAATATGCTCACGCCCTCCTCGTAGACGCCTTCCCAAGGGGGCGTGACCCACAGTTTGAGAAACGCTAACTTGAGGAAAATAAAACAAAATAGATTTAGGTATTAGAAGAAAAACAAATGTAAAAATTTGACCAAAATCATTTTGACTATACCGGATGTGTGTGTGTGATTTGTGTAATCTCCTTTTTTCTGAAATATATCTTAGATATTTATAATATAATTAAATAAAACAAAATTTCTATTAGGTAAATCTTAAAAACTAAGTTATAATACTATGAAACGTCTGGATAATAAACTTCCTCTACGGCTGGCTCCTTCAATTTTCAAAAAAGTTATTTTTTTTGTAGGAAAAGCATTTGGTAGGTACTCGTAGCTGTACAGATGGCCCAGCCACTTAATATGTGATACTTTTATAGTTCTCACAATATGAGTTCCGCTATATTTGCCATATTTCCTGTAAATTTCATGATTGTAAAGAATTCTCCTTTCATCATTCTCTTGAAACTATAATTTTATTTTCATAAAAATACATATTTAAATTTAAAACGTTTAATATTTTGTACTGTATTTTTTACTATATTTTTTATATTTATGTGTACTAATTTACAATATCGTTTCAAATCATAATTATTATTATTTGTATACTTTTCAGTTAATAATTTGCATTCCTTTTTTTTTAATAAAATTTCACTTTAATTCATGTTGATTAAAATTATTTTAATATTATTCTACCCTTGTGTATTCAATTTAGCAATGTTTAATGATACGATTCGTGTCAAACTAATTTCTCCTTTTGCTTTTATCTATCAGTTATCTATTGGAATATAAACATAGTTTAAGTTATAAGTGTCCAAATTTTATTTCAAATAGATTTTAAAGAAGAGAGTAGATGGTACCTTTGTTTTGTTCTTCTTCCTGGACAAGTTTATAAACTTCAGACATGGTATTGATGGGTTTCTCTGGTTTCATGAAGTTGATGCTATGCGAAAAGAATAACGCTTATCAACAATGTGCAAACCAAAGTTTTTCCTTAATTTTTAATTAGTCTTATAATACAAATAATTTACTAAAATTTGGTATCTATAACGATGTAATTATAACCTTGTAAGAAATCATACTGTTTAAGATTTTAAAAAATAGAAGTTCAATCATTGGAGTAATACATTTGTTCTAATATTAAATTTGTCTCTGGTATTGTTGTAATAATGTTTCCCAACACGCAGGAAGAGAATATTTATAACACTGCTATGTGTAATTTTAAGAATACTGATAACTGATTTTCATTTTAGTAATTTTGTTTTTGTTTAAAAGTCTTTCAGATGGTATTAATGCATATAGAGTCACTTTTTTTAATTTTTCATAATATCAAAATAATTAAATTCACTAATTACAAAAGGTTTATTTTTTCAAAATATTTCTAATAATTATGGAGTTTTGGTTCATGGATTTGTTCCTCATCTAACTCTGAGCTAATATTCCATGATATACACACTATAACAAAAAAAATTCGACGACCCCTAGAAAGAGTTGCGTGGTTGTAATGAAATTTCGTGCGCGCAAAAACATTTAAACCGAACATGCAAATGATTCATATTTAGTGTAGAATGAATGAATAGCGGGAGCTCCAGCGTGCATTCAGCAGGCGTATATAAAAAGTGATTCTCAATCTGTTGGTCAAAATTTCTGTTGCATTTCGACTACGATACCTTCCGTTGGCTGTTGTTGGCGAAAAAACCGTGTCTCCATCTTAAACAAACAAGCATATATCGCTGCACCATGATATTTTCAGTGGATTCCAATTCATGTCGGGCTTTGCGGCAATGAAATAGTGGACAAACTAGTGAAGGAGGGCTTTAATCTTCCAAATCCTCCCACTTTCGTGCTTACCTATCTAGGTTTAAACTCTTTAAAAAAATCTCAAAATTTGGTCGAGTGGAGGGTATTTCCCACTTATCATTGGTATACGGGTAATATACCCGGTCTGGTCCTAGCCCTCAAGTGGGATAGATGCTCTCATATACTGCACTCTCTCTTCTTGCAAGTGGTCACATCAAGTGCCTCTCATTCTCAGCGAACAAACAGATCTTCTCTATCTGTGTAAGGTGACAATATCACCAGACTTCCCCTGAACACATAATGCGTTGCATGGATCTCACAAGCAAAGATATCTACACTGATCCCCTTTTTGAGCTCGACTTTTTGAGAGTCAGCGGTTTAATTGATCTTGTCTGACTTTGTCAGACCCTGGAGGATTACCAACAACAACACGTTGGCTGTAACAATGCCTCGCCGAAGGATTCGTGCACATTACGAGCAGATGTCAGAGTATGAAAGAGTTCGTTCGATCGGATTGAAAAACCTGGTTGAATGAATCGAAGAATCGCTCGACATCTGGGTCGGAGAGATGCGGCGATTAGGTGATGCTGGCAAGAGTGGATCAACAACGGCAGATTCAGCGCAGATCAGCAGCTGTCGACTAAGAGTCACAACAGAGTGAGAAGACAGAGCGATTGTCAGTGCAGCTGTCACAGCACCGAATTCATCATTATCAATTATCCACCGTATCGCCCGCCAACAATTGCCCAACATGACCCTCCACAGATGACTGAGAGAGCTGAATTTACGCTCGCGCCGACCGTTACGCCGCTTACCACTCACGTCTGTCTTGTGCGATTGCAGTTCTCCCGCGTGCCAGATTACCGTGGAACTTTGCTGACTGGGTACGTATAGTCTTTAACTTCTGGTAGCCTTCCGGTGGCTTGTCATGCAGACAGTCCTTTTCAAATATCTCCAGGTCCGTGGAAAAATACATTCGCCTAATTCAAGAGGATAATGCTAGAAGAAATACCTGCTCCATAGTCCAGTCCCAATGGGTCTTCCTAGACAGGTTTTCTCTGCTGTTTTCAGAGCTTTGACCGGTTACGGTTTTCTTCAGGAACACCTACATCGAACTGGTGTGAAAGACACTCCAGACTGCCCTCTGCGTCTAGGGGGAGAGGCTGGGAATTTTATTCGCCTGAAAGTTTGTGCTTCCCTAGCCAACACAGGTTTTAACTTTTCTTCTGACAACTTCACTGAAAAGGCCGGTTTATAGTGGGCTGCTCTCAGGTAGATGTCCAATACGGTCTATTCCTCGACGTAATAAAAAAAGACTTTAGTGGAGAATCCAGTTTCCTACTGTGCCCTTACGGCAACCGTAGACGTGTCTGGAAACGTCCATGGCAAAGTTAAGATCCTGCTTGACTATCGCAGGCCTATGCAGACATTCAACGGGGTTTTATGATCTGGTGAGCCATTTACTTTGATAGCCAAACCCTTTTAGTAGTCATTTCTAGCACATTGACAGCATAGCGGTACGTTGACGACATCCTACGAATGGTTATGTTACCGCTACTTTTGTGACATCCGAGACTTACTTTTCAACGCAATAAGGACCGGTCGCACACGGCACGTGATGCTATGAATTGTCTTCAATCTTCACCTACACTTCCTTAGCCAGCTTGGTCACCTGATCTCTCACCCACAGAGAACATTTGGGACGTTATGGGAAAGTGATTACAACCGCCCCAACAGTTGAAGACTGTTTAGTACGAAATTCCGCAGGACACTATCCAGGAACTTTATCAGTCTGTGCCATACCAGGTGACAGTTTGATTTTAGGTGAAAGATGGACCAATGCCAAATTGACTTCCTCCTTTAGTAACGGTCAAAATCTGAAATAATCATTAAATTGTTCGGAAATTTTAAAATCGTTTGTTTTTCTGTACACGTTCTTCAGATCCACCAATTTTATCGCAATCGGATAACTCGTTCTCGGTGCATGCAGAGGGGTATCGGAGAAGATTAGGGCCCCTGCAAAGTAAGGTTTTTGGCCCTAAGCCAGGTCTTACTAAGGGTACGTATTTGGCGTCAATCAGGCTTTGGGCCCTCCCGTGATGCGGGGGTTACGGGGGTGTACGTTACGCCAATTGGGTGCGTCTTTTTCTTTGTTGTAGAGTATATTTTATTAAATATTGCGTATAACATGTGACTAACAACATTTTGATGTTTTTTCTAAAATCTTATCTTCATCTAATAAAGCTTTGAGAAAGTAACTTCTTTTAAAATGTTCTTTGATTGTATCAAGAAGATTTTAGTTTCTCTCTTTTGATATATTTTCAAAATTATACTGATCCTGGTAGAAAAAAATAATGATATAAAACCTATTTAAATTATTTTAGGAATAATTCCAAGTCGTTTCAAAAAACACAGACAAATAAACAAACAAATGGATAGACACATTGATAGACAGGCAGAAAGACAGCAGATATATAGTTAGATAGATAAGTAGATTGATATAGATGTAGATAGATAAACAAATCATTATAGTCCTATTTTAATCAGCAAAATCTGGAAATAATTAAATATTAATGAATATTAAATACAAAAATGAAAGGACATATCATGAAAGTACCACTGCTGCACATGTTAAGCAATAAGTAACTAAATTTTTGTCACTCATTATTATGTACATTCTTATCAATAGTTACACAGTTTTAAAAAATAATTTTTTCCGGTAGAATACGTTACTTACCCCATGACTCCCGGAGCAATCATCTCTGAATGTTGGGAGAGCGTGTGGGCGATGACGTTCATGGAAAATGTCTCCATTTTCCCGGATTTGTTCTCACAGAGGGTCTGAAAAAATAAATTTTACTATTATATCTTTTTCAGAAGTAAACTAACATGTTTTGGTACAAATAAATATATAAATTTAAATATTCTTGAAGCTAATTTTAGTGAGGAATGAAAAATATAAAAGTAAGAGAGATTAAGGATGATTTTTTAACTATGAGAATTTCATGAATAAAGAACAAAAATGATGTAATTAAGGGGGTAACTATCAAGTTTCCTAAAGATTGCACTCATTTTAACTTGAGCAAAATATATTTTGTTGAAACTATTTATCCAAGTCATCAAAATTGGATAAATTTAAAGAAACTCAAATCAAATATGATGATAAAGCATGCTGTCCAGAACTCCAATAATCATCTTTTAGTCCAATAACCATTATATATGTATAATATATACAGGGTGTTCAGAAAAAGTTTTGACGAAATAAGAAGGATGAGTGCACACATCAAGAATAGCAATATATTTACAATAAAAACTAGGGTCACAATCCACCATGAGATTCAGAAAAACCTGTTTCGCTAGCCACACTAATCAGTAGCGTAACGGAGAATATTACGGGCCCCTGCAAAGTCAGACGCTTACGACATAAAAATTTATCCAGGTTTTTGTTAATCTACTGCCGTAAGTACTTAATACCTTGAATTACAACTAAAGCTCAAATTATGAAATGCACATTCAAGGTAGATTCGGTAGCTATAGAAGTATCGATTCGATCATGACTAACTGGAATTCTACGAGGTACAGCATTTGTACATGTTTTGCGCAGACGTCCGACAAGTTGCCCAGACTCACCCAGACGTTCGCTAGAATGCTAGATGTGGTGGATATGATAGAGAGCAATATAGACTATAAGCTATTTTTCTAATGACATTTCTACTTTTAGAATTGGATGATGGAGGAAATATATCTTTAATTAAAAATCATTTTGCAATCTGCTCCAATTTAAAAATGAGCGAAAGGGAAAAAAATAACATAATAATTATTCTATTACTTAAACATATACAAAGGATTGCAAAACCATGCGTACATTGCGTCAGTCAAGCTTTGGGGCCCCTGGAAACCCCTCCCCCCTCCCACGATGCAGGGGTGTACGTTACGCCACTGATACTAACATACTCATACGGTTCGTGCATTATGGAGTACCAGTTCAATTTTCCTTTCTGAACGCGAGAAGCCCCACATGATGAATTGGACGTTGGGGACCCGTAGATAGACCTCCACATTCACCAACACTAAACCTACTGTTTGCTGTTACTTACTTTCTCGGGAGAATCAAGCCCACCCAAAGGGTTTCGAGCTGTGAATCGACCCTCTGAGATATAATTTTATTAATGTAAACAAAATAAGTATACAAAGTGGTCCCGAAGGGATCATCCCCACAAAATTCTGGAAAAAAGGGGGAATAATGTAGAATAAAAACTTTACAGTTTTGTATAACATTGCAAATACAAAAAAAAACTGCAACACAACACGAACACACACACATACGCTATCTAACTAAAGAGACAGGAAAGACATGGAAAAAGAAATAAGAGAAGCGGGGGAACCACTCCTAAAAGGGAATTCGAGATTAGGGAGGGGAGGAAAATGCCAGAAAAAGATAGCGGAGGTCCAAACATTTTTTTTCTGTTATATTTTGGAAACAGCAATAATGTCCGGTTCACGGCAACAAAGCGGGACACTCTGAGTGGCAAGCAAAAGTTGCAGGGGGTTGCCAAAGGGGAAGAGGCATCACATCAATAACCTCCCTTCTCCAAAAGCTTTGCACCCCAAGGCAATGGAAACAACAACGGAGAAGGAATGCAAGCCAGGCTTCCTACTGTCGCTGTTGTTGCTGTTACTTATGCCACCTGATTGACAGTTACATCAGATCAAGCTACACAAAATTCATCACGGCTAGGGGCTAGATTTTTACGCCTGTCGTTAGCCTAAGCTTTGAGCATCATGCAGATGACAGTACAATTTTTCTCAGTTCCATCCCAATTTTGAGGAAGGACACCCTAGGGGTGGTCAAGGATCACCCTCTTTTCTTCTTTCTTCCACCAACCTCACGAGAGGACTTGCGGCTCGGTGGCTATTTAGAGTACCCCCATGCCGCGAAGGCACTATACATTTACAAACATCCATGCCTTCTCTGAGATTCAAACCCAGGTCCTACAGCACCACAGTCAGCGTCACTAACCAGTATACCGGATGGGCGACATTAAACCTACTAAATTTCTTGAGTGACACAGGAAAGCATTAATGAATGAATCTTGTATGGACAGTGCAAAAAGATTTCGGTACTAGAACTGTTGCTGTAGTAGGTAAGCTAAACATGGCAGCGAAAATCCTTCATAGGGTGCTCCTTTCTTTTATTCACCAAAGTGAATTGTGCAGCTATTTTGAAGTTTTTGTCCGATGTTCATAAATGGATTTGTGCAATTTATGAATTTATAATTTATTTGCTATTTTATTGCTAACAGTTCAATTTGGACATTTCAGTTTACATTTTTCTGCAGCTCAGAGTGGAATGAAAAACTACATTTCATAGTAAATATTGTTCGTTTTGATGGATACAGTCATCTTTTTTATTTAGTCAAACCCCTTTTGGAACACCTTGTATGAATTGAATTATTGAACATCCAATAATCTGAAATAAAGGAAGCTTACTTAATTTATTCATTACGTTGCACATACAGTCTTGTTGATTTTACATTAACTCAAAAGTTTCACAAAGCCTAACATCATCCAATTGCATCCAAATCACTTATATCAAATAACATTTAGTTTTTTAAAATCTACTTTATCTTGACCTTGAAAAATATAATATCTTATATATTGTAATACTTTGATGCTAACAACGTGCACAATTTTTCAATATTCCAGTAAATGTGATTTATTTTCAGCGATGTTTTGGATGCTTAGATGAGGTTAAATCGAGAGAGAATTATGCATAACACCAAGTGCTATTTTTCTTGAAGAAAATCTAAAAAAAATTGATTTCTAAAATCGTTTCCCTGTTCATAAATTACCTAAGAAACTATACAAAATTGTTAAAAACAACCGAAATTCTTATGGTTTCGAAGCCTTCATCGAAAAATTTTTAAGCAAAAATATTTACATGTAGTTTTACAAAATATGTCTTCAGGAAAATATTTTTAATAATTTAAGACTTCTGTACAAAAAACTTTATTTTTCTTTACAATATGTATTCTTCATAAATTATTCGAGTCAAAATCATTGGAATAATATCTGTTGTTCAGTGAATAAAGAAAAATACAGTTTTAAGAAGAAAAAAATGAAACATCCATGTAATAATAAAAAATAGCATAAATATGCAAATGTCAAAACATCTAAATTACGGCATAGCCTCTTAAAGTGCATTCGACTTTTCAAATTGATAAGTTTTTTATTCCAAACACAAACATCATATCAACTAAACTGCACATAGACAGCAATATCTTCATTCCCGCAATTCTTTAAATTCAAAACTAAAGGTTACTCAATTTTTTAATACATGAAGCCGAACTTTTCATATTTGTGTAAATTTCTCGTTCTTCCAACGCTCGTTGTGTAATATTTTTTTTAAATTTCACAAGAAAAAAATTCGTTTAATGTATTCACTCTTAATCCTCTGTTTTTTATATCTCTTGTAATTTGAGGACCACAACAAAATCAGGATTTATTTCAGAACAATCTTTAGTTTTATAATTCCATTTGGAAAACTATTCATCGGATTTATTTAACAACACTTTATTTCCGGTTGTATATGTGTAAATATATCTGTAAATATATTACAGGAATCTGTTGATTTATCTATTAACTAGCTTTTACCCGCGGCTCCACTCGCGTTGATGTCTTTAAATAACTGTCAAAGTCGTAATCATTATCGTTGGAAAGTAAATAATAAAATATGGTAATTTTTTTATTGCTTCACTGGAACCAATAAAATTTAAAATGTCTAAAATTGAGCTAAGTTTAAAAAAACCGAAAACGCAATTTATTATAATAATTAACAACAAATATTCAATAAATTAAACTATTAATATTTTTAAAAATCGAGAGTAACTACGTTTAATATATCATTCCTCTTTAAAAGAACTCAAAATAGAATATTATTCTAAGAGATGCTACTGTATACCATATTATATATTCTTCCTAAGTTGCAAATATGTGAAGATTTGGGCATTGACACACCGATCAAGCTACATATAGTTGGCCATGGGAAAAACATTGCTTTTCCATATGTGACCCTACTACCTGAAATGTTAGCTTTGTTAATAGCAACAGTAAAACTGGAAATTGAACTTGTTTGAATCGAAACGGTAGGTCAGTGGAATACTGGAATACTTGGAATTCGAGGTAAGATAACACTATCCCTTTTCATGAAATATGTTCAAATATTGGCACCAAGTATTTTCTGCATCAGTTTTGGGATCCAAAGCCTCGTTCCTTTACATAGTCGAGGAGCATCGAGATTTGGCATAACTGGTACATTTAGTTTTAATTGAAGTTTATGTGAGGGTACACCCGAAAGTTCAAGTGAATTTAAGAACCCCGTTGGATATGAAGTACTTTGTTCTTTATCCATGATTGTATTCATTGATAAATATTCCTTCATTTCCCCCACACGTCGTTTAAATTATCAGGGTTGATTTCATTGACAATGTCATTGTTAGGCGCCAATATTGATCTTGCGTGCAATCACTGATCACAATTTAAATTTTGTTGCAAGTCCGGGTAAATTTGAGTAATAAGATATACATTATTTTCTTCTAAATTACAAAATTCTTAGGAAAGTAAAATGTAACCTCCAGCACATTTGCGTCCAAACATGCATAACCGATTTTCAATTGCGAATCTACGTCATTATGAAGATACACTCTCATATTCATTTTCAGACTGAATTTTTCAACTTTTCCCCATAAGCTTGATGGTTTAATAGAGACTGATTTCATCTGCCGTACCTCCTCTGGATTATAGGGAAAGTTTTTCAAAATATGGACATGACATATGACATTGTATGGCTTCATCCATAGTAATATCTAGTATATCTTCAAAGTAATACCTCCATGTAAAATATCTGGTTCAGTATAAGGGAAAAATTTTGTGCAAAATATGAATGTTGTATAATTAGGTTAAAAAAATTCAAAGTAATAAATACTTTCAAAACTAATCAAAACTACTAAAGTAATCAAAACTTTTTATGAAACTGTCAATTAATATTACCATAGAATTTTCAATATCACGCGCGCGCAATTCGTTAAAACTTTATTTCGTTTCCCTCTTTAAAAAGTGGGAGAATTAAAATATCTGGAATTGCCGGAATAGAGAACTTCTTAGCCAACTTGGCGATATTTCTCAAAGTTTGAGTTTGACATTTAATGAACGTAACGTAATAAACGTTAGACGTTTAATAAAAAAAACCATTTAAAAATTGCTTTTTGTAAAGATGCTAAATTACACTATGTTTAAGTTATTTGTTACAAATGTGAGAAAATTTTTATTAAAATTTCCATTATGACCAAATGCATAATCTTGCGCCAACTTGGTGGGGATTAAGCAACGTCAACGTTTTACCCTCATAATTCCCGTTTCCGTAGGAATATGGAGATAAAATATATTTTATGTTACTCGCTGATAATGTAGCTTTCCATTGGTGAAAGAATTTTTAAAATCGAACTATAAGAGTTCCCGAGATTAGCCGGAACAAACAGACAAACAAAAAATTTTTAAATTTATTTTTTTTATATAAGTACCTTATATACCTTTAAATGCATTTAGTAAAAAGCTGCTAATTTGAAATTACAAACAGACACTTCAATTTTATTTATTTGTATAGATTGTATAACACTTTAGTTGTTATGGTGTGAAAGTCAAGAGAGGGAGAGGTCCTCCTCGTAATTTACTTGGGATTCAAAAGTTCGACCTCGGGCAACTTCTAAATGTGATGTTGATGAGCAATAAATTCTGAATTGAATTTGTAATGTTTTTAAAAATTTTGATTAAATTATTAATTGGTAGTTATAATAATAATAATCAAATATTTTTTCTTGGCAAAAAAACATGTTACGGTAAGGAAAAATGAAATATAATATCAATATAGCTAGAAGAGAAGATAGAAGATCATGTCGGTTTGTATATTTATTTTCTATTTAATCTGTTGTTTAAATAAGGAGTACAAAAATAAGTTTCCACCGTTTCCCAAAAGATGGCCCCACCAGTAAATTATGGCTGAAATTATCAGACGCAAAGCGTCATATCGTAAGATAGGACGTCAGGCACGTGAAGAATTAGCGATCTTATATCAGCAGTGCGTAATTTGTTTTGGTACAAAAATGTCGATTTTTGAGAGCCGAATAAAAATTATTTGCAGTACGCTTGATTTGCTTGTTGTTGTGAATGCCACCTGATCGGCATGTGCCAGATCGAGACTCATGAAATTCATCATGCCAAAGGGTTAGATTGTACACCTGTGACAGACATGCAGGTGACAGTACGTTTTGGCCAGTTTCCCTCCCAATTTTGAGAGAAAACACCCTGGGTGGGGTGGGGCTCCCACCTCTCTTCCCCTTCCACCTACCTCACGAGAGGACTTGCAGCTCGATGGCTATTTAGAGTATATAATTATATTTTATGCTGTTTATTTTTATGTTAAGAAACATCTTTAAATTATGCAAAATAATTATATATAAAAAACATAAACATCTTTTTGAACATAATAACACCCTTCGCTTACAAAAATTTCCTAAAAATAAATGCAAAAAATCTATTTAAATAAACGAGTAATTTACCTATAAAATTGGCTTTCTGTATGGCAGAAATCGTTTTAAACTTTGGAGTCAATTCACACTAGCTATAGATATAAAGCTTAGAAAAAACCTAGCTTTTATCTTGAATTAAAACTTTATTTACATCTTTTGCTTTTATATAAATGATTATGAAATTATTAATCAAAATTTGATCGTGTATTATAAATTTGCAAACACGGTACTGCACATAACCTAACATCTCAATCTGGACAGTAGAGAATCTTGTTCCTCTTCTTCCTTTTACCATCTCTCTTTGAGCAGCAAATAATACGCTGTCGTGTTGTCTCTTCTCTGTTGGAGGAATGTAGTCAACAAAGTATATTTCAGACAATCGGGAAGGAGAGGGGTGCTCAGCAAATGGTCGTCCTCTTTTTGCAAAAAATTCCACCGAGTGGTACTTTCCAATTACAGTAGAACGTCGTTTATCCGAATCAATTGGGACCGGACACCATTCGGATATGCAATTGTTCGGATAACCGAAAACCGAATGCGATCCATGCAGTATATGAAACTGGACACTATACGAATATTAAAAATCGTCACATGCGGGAAACGTGCTTGAAGAAAAAGCAAAATAGGTGCAAAATGTCGCAATTTTACATTGATTGTGGAAAATAATCCCTTATTTTTCGCTGTACCATTGAACACCTTCGTTTTTTCGTTGCAAGGTCTCTAAATCTCTTGAACGGCAGTAGTTGAGTAGGACAGTACTTTGATTATTGTTTGTACCACTCCATAGCTGCCTCTAACGTAGAAACGCGTCAGAATTTGATAGACCCTTGCTACTTTCGTTGTTGTTGTCCTCGTCTTCATCCGTTTCATCGTTGTCAAGGTCGGATTCTTCTTGCACGAAAGTCAGAATCTCGTCCTCATTTAGCATTTGAAATCCAGTATTCTGCATCTCATGTCATCCAGATTTCTACATCAACAAAACTCAGCAAAAGAGCACCCCATCACTTGGAAACTAACTGGCTTAATATTCCGCGCAGATGTTTACCAAATTACATAAACTGAAATTCTCCAAATATCCTTCACCTTGGGTTTTAACGTCACTTTTGGCCTCATGCGAAACAACTGTTGAGCATTGCTTAGTTCGAAAACGAATCCGGAGTTTGGTCCGGATATTTGATGCTCCGGATAATAAACGTTCGGATAAACGATGTTCTGCTGTATTCAAAACCATAAAAAGCACCTGTTAAATAATTCGGGAAATACATATTCCCAGGTACAAATTTTCACAGTGCCCGGGATGAGCCAGGATGGTATGTTTCGTCTGCCCGAGCTCAGCTCGGGAAAAGCTGGGAAGGGGTTAAGAACTAGTTTGATCTTTAATTACGTGGAAGTTTTCTTCAGAATCATGATACTTTGCATTTTCAGGGAAAGCATTAACCATCTCAGATATGTTTTTACTGATTTGGCCTAAGTTTAATATTACGAGATCCGTTTTCAATACTCTGTAGCGGATCTATTCGTGTTATTCCTACTAATAGTCTTCTTGGGGAATAATGGGTCTTTAAAATTTATTCTATTGAAAACTTTCCTCCAAAGAAGATGTGATTATATAAACTATAAGACTTGTACATGAAGATTAAACTTTCGAGTTAGCGGAGAGAGTTTAGACTGTGCTAACGGATAGCAGTGATTGACTGGCGTGAAGATAGGCGAGAGAACTTCGTAACTTATTTGTTAATATTAAGATTGACAATTTGGTCAATTAAGCGTTAAACTGGATTAGAACGATTTTAATTAGTAGGTGTATTGCCTAGACGTAAGTGATCCGATTTATTGTTAATACTTCTAATATCTCATCTACCTCGCTGTTGCTTCATATATTTGGTAATTGGCGCATTTCTTAACTTAGATTATTGAATTTGTGTCATTGTTAATAATTGTGAATCAATAGAGTTTGTTTTGAATATGGCTAATCTTACTTCCCACCCTCTCACACTAATGGTTGGCTCGAGCCATCCATTACAACTCGTCGCTTTGAATGCGACGTCACTAAGCAATCAGTCAATCAATGTCCTTATACTTCTCCACTATTTATGGATTTTGTTACTGCATTAATTTTTCATTCATGTCCCAGAAAGGGATTTATTTTTATATCCACTGCTTTACTTCCTACAAATTTCCCTGGATTTTTCCCCTTTTTAATCTCTTTCTCTCACATACACACAGACTAGTTAATAATCAATAACAGAACTCTTACTAAACAAAAGAACACATAACAAGGACTTATCCCTCAACACAGACAAGAAAATGTTCTTCATTCTAATTGTCACTCTGCTGTCATTATTAACTTCTGTAAGACGATACCACCATTTACCTAAGCAAACAGTAGTTCGCGTGCAGTGGTTCCACGACAAACAATGCTTTTACTCAAACCATCCCTGTTCCACGTCTTCGGCAAGAGAAGCGAGATTACGCTAATCCCCGAAACATAATCCCTCTGTTTAATCCCCCCTCTGAGAAATTAGAGAGCATTGTGGTGCAGCACGAGGAAGAACAGGCGAGGGTAAAATTCCAGCGTTCTTTTCTTAGTTCGAGCAAAGTACAACAGATCTAGACTGGCATTGTTCTGCGGAAGGAACCTTGGATTCATTCCACTGAGAATTCTATTTATACTCCACTTCCTCTTTAGAACTTGAGTCCGAACGACTCATTGGCCTACTGATGCCATTTCGGAAGTGAAATAACATGAAATGAAAGTAGGCATTCGAAATGGAATGGCAACCTTTTCTGATGATCGAGTGAATGTCATTGTTTAGTTAAAGTATATTCTGGCATTTTTCACGCACTTTTTACACCAAAATTAAGATCGACATTTACGAGTGCACGTTGTACGCTTGGTATAAAAATGATAACTTTACAAATAAAGAAAAGATTAGCATAAAATTTTAGCTTTCTACATATGCATTTCGTGACCCTTTATATATGTTTTTCCCCACCTTCTTACTCCCATATATTCCATTATCGTTTTAAAATTCGCTTTGAATAGCTTATTAATGTACAAATCTAAGTATGAACGAATATAAAGGATGCTCTAATGGCATTCATCCACCTGGAATAAGTGTCATGTCTATATTTCACTCTGTCATCAGTTTCTTTACATTAACCTTGCGCGCGTTAGAGGGAATCTGAACATCTTTCAAAGACTTTCTGGACTCTAAAACATCTGGACGCTTTGTCCAAACATTTCTTATCAATCAATTTACATAGTTTTTGTTCATTCATTCTTGTACATCTGAAGGAAAACACCTTTCTGGAAATTAGATTTCGGCATCAGTTTTCCTTTAAAAATAGCCAAGGTTTTCTATGTACTGTGTATGTTCGCTATACAGGAAAGCGATAGGGATATATTTCGTGACCCGTTGTTTTTATGTTAACGGTTAAAAAAAAACAAATTTCACGTGTACATTTTAAGTTTCTTCGTAAAAACATAGATGCGCCTTATACGGCGAATATATCTAAAAATTAAAAAATGCAGTTTGAAAGTATAGAAGCGCTTCATACGCCGGATTATTCTATAATTCTTTGCAATGAAAGTGTTTTCACTTGATATCGACAGACTATTACTATGGTTGTGCGTGCTGAGTGGTTTTCAGAGTAATTTTTTAGTGTTTACACCTACGCATATTTGAAATAACACATCAACGAAGTGAAGTATTCAGTTTTATATTACCTTTAAATTTTTTCTGATTTCTATTAGCATAACATGGGACAACTCATTCAAGAAACAATTGACAGCTGATTGATTATTCCCTAGAGTGATTCGAAATTTTTTCAGAATTTAAAAAATTACTCCTATGCGGAAAAGATGTTCTCTGGTATATAGATGATGGAGGAAATAAAAATAAAAAATTAATTTTTATGGTACGTACTGCCACAAAGAGAACGCAGTTTATGTATTTCAGCCTTGGTAAGGTAAAAAACCCAAATAATTTTTGGTAAAGATAAAAATACACTATAGTATTTTTTGACATTTGTTGTCATGAGAGGGCACTTGGCTAAATAGTTATAAGTAAAAACACATCAAAATTTTCATGCTTTTTTAACATGAAACGAAAATTGCTTAACAAGAAAAGTCCCTTCTGGGAATGAACAAAATACTGGAAACACCAGCTGCTTAGGTGAGATTTAAGAGGGGTGTCATATGAAAGAGAGGTGGTTTCACATATTTTGCAGAAAGGAGTCTAACTTGGCTTCAAAATACCCTCGGAATAGTTTGTGATACGAGCCAATTTTATTTATTTATAAGCTACTTTCATTCTCCACCCCTATAAACGCTACCAAAAACATCTTATCTCTCATCAGTTGGCTTTAAAATTCGATGATGAGTACATCGCAGTGTGAGTGAAAATCTGTAAGTTTAATTCGCTTTTTTTTCTATTTTAGAAAAAAAAATACGGTCATGATGGCAGAGGGCCTAGGGGGAAAGCAAATTACTATATAGCTCAAAATGAAAATCGAGCTTCTTAAGGCTGTTGATCAAAACCAGAAGACAGAAACGGAAATTTGTAAAGATTTTGGCACTTATAAATTGTGTATTAAATTTCTTTAAATTCTTGTAAATGTTTTTGTTTCATTGACTTTTATTAAGAACATTCGTATAATATACATGTCTATGTAAAATAAATGTACTCTAATAAACAATATCCTTTAACACGAAAAAAATATTGCATTCCCTTCTCAGTTTCGTATTAAAGGATTTTCACTGTATATATATCAAAATAAACACGTCAAATGAAGTGAAGTATTCAGCTTCATATTGCCTTTAAATTTTTTTTTTTTTTTTTTTTTTTTTTTTTGTGATCTGAATTGGCATAATAAGGGACAATTGCTTCAAGAAATGATCGCCTACTGATTGATTACCCATGTCGCATTTTGAATTTACATGAGGGCTATTGGAGACCCAGCTCTTAGTGTTGAACCACTGCCAAGTGACGATAATGATGTTTCGTACGGGCACCCCAAAATTGGTTGCAATTAAGCTTTGATTGCTTGCAATTTGATACTTGTTTCAGTCTGTGGTGAAATTAGCAAATTAAAATATGTAGAATGTGGGGCAAGTTAGGTATTTAATTCTTTTGAGTTAAAAATTAAAAAAAACGAAGCACACTAGCAAATATTGAGTTTATTTCGGTTGACTTCTGTCAGTGAAATTTGAACAAGTAATACAAAAAAAAATTAAGTCAATTCCTACTTAAGTCAACAAAGAAAATTTTTATTTTATTTACTTTTTATTAAATAGTTACAATTAATATATGTATATACATATAACAGAATCACAAAATATTAAGTGACGAAATAGAAAACTACTTTCCTCGCAATTTTTTATTTTCCTTTCTGTACAAGGTGTTAGATTATTAATTTTGTTTGTTAATATATTTATTCATAAATTAAATTTAATTATTCCAATTAATAGTATAGTGAAAAGAAATCACATTCTCGGAAATTATGCCATCCAATGGGGGGGGGGGATTCGAACTCACTACCTTTGGGTTAGAAGTCCAACTCGATATCCATTGCGCTATAGGGACACAACGAGCGATTTACCTTTTTATATATTTTGGTGTACTATTATTTTTGTTTGTTACTATTTATTCATTTTTGGATTTAAATAATAAATTAATATTTGAAAAAACTAATTAACATCAAGTGTCATCCACTACAAGTTTTAAAAAATGTATTTGAACTTAAATAGATGAATAGAAAGTATTTTATTAACGATTGAATATTTGAACAAAATATATAGGGAGAGAGTGAACTAATGGAATTGAAAAAACGAAACAACAGAGTAAATTATGTATTGTCATCTCAAAATGAAAATTTTTAAAAAAAACTTATTCATTTTTATAATATTATTAAAGTTCCCTTCCTTCTCATATAATTTAATACAATATCTTCGTAGGAACCAAAAACTATATTAGTAAACACTACATTGCATCAATAATTTTTGCATTGATGTTAAATCTTTTTTTTTGGAATGTTGACAAGGAAATAGCATGATAAAAATATTAGTTAAGACATAATAATATCAGACTTTTTTTTTAATTCCTAAGATATTTCACGTGTCATTTTTTTTTTAAATTTCAAAACTGTGGCTTACGATAAAAGAGATTTAGGATGCATATCCCTTCCCACTTTTAAATTGCTTCTTTATGTACTCAAATTTATCTCTGTATTGAATGAGATAGCATGAGCGATATTAAAGTTAATGTTTATGTTTGCTACTTTCCAAAACAGTCTAACATTGTTGAACTAAATGTATTTGCGGTGTATGAAGAAGAAGAAAATAAAATAAAATAGCTTTCTTTGTGAAATTGTAAATCAGAACTTTCTTAAAGATTCAGGAAAATGATAAAAACATCCTTCGAATAAAGCTTTTTTCTTCCAAATAACATGCAAATTGCTTGATAAAGATGTCTTGAGGTTTTAAAAAGCTAATGTTCAATTGTTAAATATTTTTATAACCTTTTTGAAGTATATTTTACAACTCATCAATTTTCAATCATCTCTCTCTCTCTCTCTCTTTCTCTCTCAGAAAGTAGACTGTTATATCTTTATAAATAATTGATGAGGACAATCGCCTTTATCTTTCATCTGTTAGTGCTTTGGTCCATTTTCTTACTCTTTCAGTGCTTATAGAAATCTTTAGTTTGGCGCATGCGCCATAAAGTCAATGACATTCAATGTTTTAGAATAGGGTCTTAGCATTAAACTTTAAAATGACTCCAGCACTTTCAGACCATTAAAGATTCAATGAAATATTCATTTTCTGCATATTAATGACTATAAACTCATTCATAAAAGCTTAATAAAAGTTTAATGACGCAACATTAAACATCTACTCGTTCTTTCAAATAAATTCTCAAATCTTTTAATGACTTAATGGTCCCTTTTCTTAAGAAAAAATTCAGGATTTTATTGTTATTTCATTGAAAGATAAGAATTTTCTATATGCTCCATTCCATTCGTATTCTTCTCTACTATATCATAAACTTAATAATTGGCAATATATTTATTGGTCAAGTGTATTAAAGATGGATCCCAAAGTCAGAAAAAGTATAAAGAAATACTGTGTAAATTATATTCATATTAGAGAGTAAATATGCGACGGATCTATACACGACCTTCTATTAACAAGCCTCGTGGGTATTCTTTGAGCCAGCAAAATTCACCAATCTTCTCCTAAAGAAGGAAACGTGATATTCAAATTAAGTTTATTATATTTATTCCTACTTTGCGAGTTAATGGGTTAGTGAACTGGAAGTGAAGAGATTAGATAAACAGAAAATTAGAAAGTTAGAAGTTTAGTTGACAAGGAGTGACAACATAGTTACAAGGTGAATATTACCAGAAATGGTTTAAAAGTATTTGTAAAAGATTATAGTCAGGAAGAGAAAGTTAATTTCAATTGATTAGAAGACTGCCTAAAGTCAGGTACTGTCAACTTCATATTACGTAGATATTTAAAGTGTTATAGTCGCTAAGCGGACAATACATATCTGCTGTGTAAAGTAATATTAAGGAAGAACCACATTATTATATAAAGCGGTTATTAAATGTATTCTCCCTAATCGGGAATCTCGTCTCTCCCTTCTGTTGCTTGACTGAATTATTCTATTTATAGTGTTATTTGTGTTTGAGTTGATTAAAGTGATAAATAAAATAATTGGAATTTATCATGTCGAATGATCCTTTAATTCCTTCGACGCATTTAGCTGGGTCACAGGGTAGAAGGGAATTATGTTATTTTCAAATATATTTGATTAATCCATAAGGAGATCTGTAAGCAAGTGCAAAGCGCATAAAATTATCAATATTAAGCAACAAAGGTAACGGAAATTTTTCGAAATAGAAAACTGCTTTTAGCCTATTTTAATTCAAAAACACTACTTCTGTCTAAAATTTTACATGTACAGTAATGCCCCGAACTTATGCGATAGGTGGGACTAAGCAATAACCGTGTAAGTCGAAATCGCGTAAGTCGGGGCAAACTCTCTCATATATATACATATAAATTATTTTAAGTTGGGACCGGAGACGAAAGAAAACAATAAGTAAGAAAAATATGTTTAATAAAACCTTAGACAACACAAATACGAAATCACAAACCGATGTAATTTTGATGTAGAAAGTTTCATAAAATGTAGCAAAGTAGTCTGCTGACTCAAAGATTTTTTTTCTCCACCAAAATTTTATTGTAGTATGGTAGTAATTTTTTGTTTCTAGTTTTGTTGGGGAAAATTATGCTTTTCGTTAGAGTCGGTGTTTTCTGAAATTTTTAATCCCTTTTTCAATTAAACTGAGGCCTTCTGTAAACTTCAAAACCGTTGTTCTATCTTCTGATTGGACTAAAGACTCAAGCTCTTGAATGTCTTGCTCTTGCTCATGCATTTCTATGAGTTTATCAATTGTCAGTTCCTGATTGTGGGAATCCAGCAGTTCTTCAACGTCATCACTGTACGCTTCTAAATTTATGTATCTGGCAAGATAGACAATTTCTTCAGCCATTACCAATTTCATCAGCCTCTGGCAATGATTTTGTCTGAGTTTCAGTGATGGGGAAAAAAAGGGGGGGGGATTTACGAATCAACGAGATTTGAAAATCGTGTAACTCCGAACTCGCGTAAGTCGAGATATTAATGTACTAATAATACAATAATCAATTATGATAATTCAATAAAATATGGAATAAAGCATGGGTATCCTACTCGCGGCCCAAGAAACGAACATAGAGTGAGGGAAATATCAATAACTATTACAAGTTTAATGTTGCTATTAAATGAGAACAAACGCAATCGTATGCCTCTCTATTATTTATACTCAATTCATTTTCATAATCCCATGAAAGTAACTATGTTTCTCCAATCATTCAGTTCATACTCTTCGCTGTTGCTAGCTTTTATTTTTTTGCAGAAAATTTCTTTTAAAAAATGCATATTTGTCGACAATAACAGCGCACTTAAGTAAATAGAATGTACTTAAATTACTTTTTTAAGTTTTAAAAATCCTTTTGAGGATTTTTAATGCTTGAATATCTTCACTCCATCATAAAATTTGAAAATTGTGTGAACTCTACAAGTAGAACAACAAATACAATTCTAATATCAATTCTGAATTCAATGGAGAACACGTGACTGAATTGATCACGTGACCGTCAGGAATTTAATCCGTTAGATATTCAAAGCTGATTTTAAAAAAAATAATCATTAAAAAATTTTAACTTTTTTTTCAACTTCTTTATTTTAACAAATATTTATTTCTTCACTTATTCTTCTTTGAGAAGAATATTAAATTTCTAAAATGAGGCATAATTTTTTTAACACGTGCGATGTTTCTGGATAAATAACGGTAATGCCACTAAATTACCCGTATCATTTTTTTTCTCATTACAAATAATAAAAATTATCAGTTTTGATTACAAAAAGAGCATTACTTAAAGAAAAATTTATGTAAATTGTTTAGTAAAATATATAATTTAACATATTAATACTACTATATTTAAATAATTATGTATCAGTAGTTTGTATCAGATACCACTAGAACAAATAAGCTCACGTAAAACACATCTTTTGTTGCATACAATTCCATTAATATTATATGTATATTTATTCTGCATTATTCTGACATGGAAGAAATGAAAATAAACTTACTATATAAAATACAGTTTTTAATAAAAAAATTTAGAAATTTTAAAAATTTCAATGATAATGGAGTGTTTTAAATTTCAGGTGATATTTTATCAGAAGGAGGATTTTTGTTTCACTTCTTGTTCACTTTCTCATCATTCGTCATCAGTTATAGGCTATAAAAGTTCTTGAATCAAGTTCAGAATCAATGTAAAGTAAGAAAAAAATTACTATATATTTTTCTTTCAAGTATAGCATCTAATACAATTATAATTTAATTGCCTTTAATATTTTTTTTAATTATGTGTTATTCCGAAGTTAAGTACATTATGTTTCTTTTCTTATAAACAGGTGCAATATTTGAATAAAACTAGGAAGCTAAAGTCGAAGTAAATAATTATGTTTATCCAAAAGATCTTGAATGAATAATTTATGAAAATTAATATATCTTAAGAAATCAAAAATTGCCTCGTAAACAATTAAATATAATCTGCAACATCAATTACAGAAAAAAAATAACCACTACTTTTTTGCTTATTTAAGCTGTAAATCAGATACTAGTTTAATACACTAAAATGTTTTTAATAAAAAACAAGAAATATAAAAATTATTAATTTATTTATTTAAAATTATATTTACATGATTAAAAAAATATGTAAAAATCATAATCATAAAAAATTAATCAGGAGATAAGGATAATTAATAGAATGTAAAGAATATATATATGGTTGGAACTATATATTCTTGTGGAATACATGTATATATGTACAGTCGACTCTCGATAATTCAAACCTCCAATAATACGAACCTCTCAGTAATTCGAAGCATATACTCAGTCCCTAGAAAAACTCTTGATATTTCGAAATAAAACAATACATTTTGGTACACTCAATATTTCGAAGTAAAATCTGTGGCTGGCCAGGCTACAACAAACGATGATTCGAAGTTATGTTATAAAACTCTCGACAATTCGAACACTCATTATCATATACAGTCCTGTAGCAAACAGGTTGGAGCTTACAAGTTTTGTGTTGTATTGTCTCTGCATGTCTCCCCTGTAATGTAACCCCTTTGAAGACCATCTGTCCGCTACCCCTTCTTAGTGTTTTTCTATTCCTCAGGCGAAAATTCTTTTATTTCTTTCCTTCTTCATGTGGACCATAGACTAACCTCACCTGTTGTCAGCCGTCCATATCTTTCCTTTAACTCGTGGCCTTACTTACACATAAGTGTTCATAAAGGATGGTCCACTATTTTGAAGAAGAGATGCGTAGAATTGTGTGTGAATGTATTTTTTTTTAATACAGGACTTTTATCTTCTGTATAATATTTATAATGTATAGTAAAAATTCTTTTAAAAATACTTTGACATAAAATTTTATACAATTGTTGTTTTATTACATCGTTTCAAATTTAAATATGTTAGGAAACATTTCTCTTCGTGTACTTTGGGAGTTTTTTTCTAGCCTCTTGATAATTCGAATTTTTTATTGGTCCCTCCAACTTCGAATTATCGAGAGTCGGTTGTATATATATATATATATATATGGCAGTGATGTACGAAAAATTTTTCTTTGCAGAAGAGTGCAATTTTTTATTTTTTTAAATCAAAGCTAAAAAAACAATGTTTTAAGAAACGATATAATAACTGTTAAGAAGAAACGGTGTTCCAGATATTCAATGGATTCTCCCCTTCGAGCTTCACTGACGTAAAAAAAATGAACTTTGAGAAGTTTTTTTTTTTTTTTTTTTTTTTTTTTTTTAAAGAAAAAAAAAGCTTTTTGAACTTGATCTTGTTAGCAAGGAAATTGTAGAACTAAAAGCAATACAGATCCCTAGCTCAAAGCCATCACTTTCTGCTAGGCAACCTCAATATTTTCACTAAGTGTCGAATAGTATAGTTTTATTAAGCAAGGTATATATCACGGTAGTGTATCTATCGTTTTTTAAGCAGAGTATGCACTGAATATTAAGAGGTCGCATTTCAGTTATGCTAGATGCAAAATTAATTCGAGAAATTCGAGATCTATATCCAAACGGTTTTGCAGAATATAGTCACAGTACTGAAACTATGAATATACAAAAAAAGTCTTACCTTTTGGTAATCCATTGTTCAGATCTTATTTAACATATCAAATCCTCTTCAAACAAATCTATTTGTAGTCCAAATAAAAACAATACCATCAAAATGGGTACATAAATCATAACTTCAGAAGTGAGTTAGTAACACAAACTTCAAACCACACGTTAAACTCAGTCGCCTGTAAATTTTCATTTGCTGTGTTACGATTTTATTTTTGTGAGCCTGTAGTCACACAAAAAAATATCACCCCCATGCTTAAATATCAAACGTAAAAGAGGAGAGAAAGATCCAAAAACAGAAAAATATCTCAACAACCTGGGAATAAAACCACCACGATAATGTATTGCACATAAAAGAAGGCAGGGAATTTTTTTCATCGAAAAAATAAGTAGTTATTCGTCATATAGTATGCGATGTTATTAATCATGAATATCTTCGTAAAAATTAAAAGATTCATTATTTAAATATCGAGTGTTATGGAAAGTTAGTTCAACAAAAACACCCAAAAATGGTTTTTAAAAACACCATGCATAAAAATACATATAGCTGGTGAAATGTTCAACTTCATTAAAAAATCTCACATTCTTATAATGTGTAAGAAAAGGTTAAAGCGGTTCTACACTGAAAATAAATCTAACTGTAGAAATTTCATAAGAGGGACGATTATTTCAATGAAAATTATTATTATTAAACATTTTCACAAAGCTAAAAAAATCAGCATATCGTTCTAAAGCAGCTCAAATGTACGATTTAAAATACTATCAACGTGAACCAGCCGTAATGAACATGTAAACATGTGCTTAAAGATAAAATATTTTTATATAATTAATTTTTCATTCACTACATAAGCAACTTTTGTGTGTCTCTAGTGGATATCGTATGCCCGGGAACGAACGAGACCGTTGATGAGCTGGTTGGTAGGGGTTGTGTACTCCCTGACCCTAGTTCCTTTGTCTTGAGCCATTCTGGAATTCATTCCCTCCTCAGAGTTAAAATTAATATGACTTGGCGAAACCCTCCTGATCACCACTGGTACGCAACTAAAGGGGGGTCCTGGTCTGTCTCTACAGTGCAGGAGATCCGGGGCTTTTCAGACGGCCTTAGCGCGCTTTAGAAGCGGTCACCTACGTGGTATGACCTTTATACTAGGGGTAAAGTCTTTCTTTACCTGCCCCTGCTCATCTTCTGGACTGCTGGGGCATTTCCCTTGTACAGTTGTTTGGAGATCAAGACCTGGTTTGTGACATTCTCATGCGGTAAGGTAAAAAAAAAAGGGTAAGGTTTTCCTGCTCCAAGGGGATTTGGAACAACAACAGGTAATTTATGGATGTAAATTTTTTTTGAATAAAAAAATTCTGATAAAAGAAATTGATTTCATTCCTGTTTGGTCATATCTTTTTTTCAATTAATGCCATAGGGCAGCGGGTTTTAAACTTTTCATCACCGTGGACCCCCTTTATGTGTCAGCCTGACATCACAGACCCTCAATTTTGAACACCCCTCCCTGACTGAACATTGTTGACCGAAATATATGTTCTATTAGAGCTTTTTCATTGAGGGCATTTTAGTGATCTAGTTTAGGATGGTACACTTTTCAATTTTTCCTCGAGGCCTCTCAGAGTCTGTAAAAGAGGGAAACCTTAAAATTACATGAAAGACTCCGCAGACCCCCTAGAAAGACGCTGCTGACCCCTAGACATCCGTTGACCACAGTTTAAGAACCGCTGTCATAGGGGATTCATCAAGTGAGTTGCTGGCTACAGACTTCGTCACTTGGAGTCATGTTACTAAGACAAAATCTGACCTGTTGCTTCATCACCAAGTTTCCGTACCTCACCATGAGAATATTTTAGGGCAAAATTCTTTCCTTCAACCTTTCAAAAATAGCATTCATTTTTCGTTGAAATTTGACCAATTCGCCTTATCGCGTTTTCAGTGATTTTGGACAAGCCATGACTGCTGCTCCTCTGGGTAGAGAGTTTTGCTTTAAGGAACTATGTTAAGAAATATCGGAAACCTAATGATCTAATGGCCTAGTATTAGGTAATCTGAGAAACTTGGAATCTATAAACAACACAACTGATGCAATGGCTTAACAATGAAAACAGGAAATTGTTTCAACTAAGAAGCCACTCTAGATGCATTGCAGGGCCATCGCTGGAATTTTTAATTCAACTATATATATGTATGGGAGTGTCCAGTAAATGAAAAAAAGGAAATTAATAAATAAAATCATACGAATAAGTCTTCACAGTATTAAAAAACAAATATATATATATATATATATATATACGGAAATCTAAATAAAACACTACTATTTACTACTTCTTACACTACTATATTAACATAAAGGAAAAATAAAATTAATGTTACTTCATTTTTGTTGCTAAAATTACAACAAAATTATGTGATATTTTACTTACATTGAAATCTAAAGCAATATGTCGATGGACAGTTTTGTCCCATAGATGCTTTTTTGTATTAAACTTTTAAAAGCTAAGTTCGAGCTAAGAAATTTTTATTGAGATAATCTTGCTTGTCCAACGACGTCTTAAGACTTTTTGAGGCCCTGGTCCTTCAAAAAACAAAATAAAAGTAGGCCCTACATATGACCTTTTTAAATTGACAGTATATAGCCTACGTTGTCAAATACTCGTACGAATGGTAATCCGTAACAATTAAATATGTGCGACTCACAATCGCACAAACCGACTCAACCGCCACTTTTCCACAAAATGAGTAGTGATGGTGTATGATGGTAAGCCTACGCCTAGACACGGACGACGGGCATAACGTAATAACGAAGTTTTGCCATTGTTGCCAGTTGGAATATAGTACTAAATTCTTAGTTTTAAGCAGAATATATCCGGGAATAACATTTGACGATTAAAACTGTTCGGATCATGATCATAATTGGGAGGAGTCAAGAACTAGATGAACCTATCCCCAATGCCAAGGGGCTTGACCCAGTTTGTACATGCTTTAAAATGTCTGTCCTTATCGGGTATCTATCCATCAGCTTCATTGATGATTGTTCGTGTCATCTGTCTATCTATTCTTGTCAGACCCACATCAAGTGTATTGTGATAAACTAAAATAAAAAAGTTGAATCTTCCACAAGATTCTATAATGTTTTATGCAATGAAAGTTCAAACCAAAACTTTACGTCTTCAGAGTAACTTAGTAAACAGACCCTTTAATTTTGATGGGAATGCTATCAAACAAGCAATAGGAGATGAAAAAGCAACCGTGGTAGCTATGTGGTCTTTGCATGGACCGTATGGCCAATGATGCTTCAGTCTATCTATGGGCTCGAATCCGTCGTGTAGAGACCGATGCACGGAAATTATGAAAAGGCTTGAGCCCGCGACACCCATTACCACCTACTTCCATCCACTGACATGGGAGTGGTATAGATAAGAAGAGTCGGGTACCAATTCAGGTGTAGTCCTCGTTATCTATCTGTGGCTCCAAATTACTAAACTAGAGCCAAATGAGTTGTCTTCCCTTGGATACTTTAGGTTTTCGGACCAACAAAAACCGTACCCTTCACCATCTTTTTCATGAATATTATATTAGGTCCAGTCCAGCCTCTGACCAGTCAGAGAAATTAGAAGCAACAGTAGAAAGAAGTAGTCTTGCACCCACAAAATTCATTTTCATTGTGTGTCCCTATCTTCTATCTACTCATATCCATTGGATAAAGTCGTTGAAAACTCTGAACCTGAAATGGATTTCAGAAAGCCTCCCTATACTACAGCGTACATCCCACTCACATCTGCACACTTCAGATTAAGTGCAATTTAATAAGTGCTCCCCAAATTATCGAAAAGTCTATTGAAAACGACATTACAAAAATGCAATTATCTACATTCAAAAAAATACAACATTTTTTAAAATCCTTTCAGTTCTATTTTTAAATTCCTTAAATTCAGTCAAACTTTCAAATCAAGTTAAAATCAATTCTAAGTTTTTAAATTCTGACAAACCTTTGATGGCAGAATGATCAATAAAGTAGATACATAAATGTATCCTTGTATTGCATTCGAATGATAAAAACACGGTAGATGGTGCATAAATAAATTTTATACATGGTCCTTATCAAAATGCATGCTAAAATCGTAAAAGAATTTTTTTTAATTTAGAAACCACTAAAGTATTATTTTTTTTGAAAAAATATATTGATATATCAAAATGTATTTTTTTATCATTTTCATTGATACTTTTGAGTGTAAAAATTATCCTCTGAAAATTTAAATTCATTCAAAGAACAATACTTGATGTCCAAGATGGCCGCAGACTTTTTGTCTCTGACCGAATTTGGCTCCAAAAAACAAGAGTGCCTTGAAGAAGTTATGAGGGTTGTGTTTCATTTTTGATATACGATCAGAGGCATTCCATTAGAGATCTGAAGCTCAAATTTTAACCAAGAAATAAGTAAAGAAAATATCATTTATGAACCATTAACCTTACGATAATAAATAGAAATTCTTGGTGCTTTAATCATCTAAGTGGTCATTTTTCAAATTTTTCTTGATAGAATTTCACCGCACAACCATTTCAATGACAAGAAATGAAATCGCGACCTTGTAAATGCGCTTTCTCTGTAATACAATGTTATGCAGCAAAGAAAGTGATGGATATTTTAGTTTTAAAGTATTTTTAATTATATATACTAAATTATATACCAAGACTATCAATAGTTCTTGAAGCATAAAAAAATGTTTTGATAATTTCCAAGAAAAAAACGCCTTTTTATATGTATAATAAAGACATATTTTTGTCAAATATTTTTTCAGAGAACTGAATAACAAGAATATTAGCGACTAATCACGTGACTATTTTATTTTCTTTTAAATAACAATGAATAATTTTACAGTTACAGTTATGGTTTTTGTGAAATATGGAGCAACAAAGGCAATTATCCCCTTATCGGAATTATACGATATGTTTATGATGATGGATAGCTGTTATCCCTTTTTTGAAATGTTATTTTTTTTTTCAATTAATAAATGTCAAAATATTTCGGCGGCTGAAAAAAAAGCTGAATTTAATGAATAATTTTATTGAAGAAAGAGGCGCTTTGAGTTTTCCTAGAGGGCGCTTCGAAACCAGATCCATGAACAAACGAATTCAAGACCATTTTAAGCATCCTTGACTTCCTTCTGTCAGTTTATTTATAGATCAAAGCAACAGATAACTATTAATGATTCAAACAAATGAAGTACTGGAAACGAATAAAAGTAATCAATGGTATGATCTAAAAATACATCTGAAAATGTGACTATTGAGATCCACTTGTAACTAAACAAAAAGTACTCTTATTGTTATAAAAAGATTTATTATAAAACGCAACTTTAATTTATCACATAATCTGAGACTCAAAACATTTTTTTAAACTTAACATTCCATCACATTCTAAATTTTTGAAGCAGAAATATATAAAAAAAAATATCCAGAGCTATTAAAATGGTTTAGAATTAAAATTTCTTAGAAAATAATGCATAAAATATGTTTGGAGTACATTTTAAGACTAGGGATATAATTGACTCTATTTTTTAAAAAATAGTTTAGATTGTTTGCCCAAATTTACTCAAATATCTCTTTAAAAAATTTTCTAGATTTATCCGAATAGTTTGTTTTTTTAAACTTGTAAAATTTGTTACATACACATTTTTTCATCTCTGTCATTAAGACTGTCTTAACTCTACTTGGTCCATTATTTATAAATTTTAAAAAATTTGTCATGCTTTGATATTGCCTAGAATTTTCAACAATTTTAGATATACAAATTTTAAATATAATATTTTAAGAATTCATTTTGATTTTAGCTAATTTTTTTCAAAAGTACAAAAAGTAAATATGAAAAATTAGCTCGTACAGTTTAATTTTTATATATTTGTTTTTTAAAATACTTTATAAATCTTTTATTAAAGAATAAAGAGCCTATTTAAGTCACTTTATTTGAATTAGATTTTTTTTTTTACTTTTTGTAGAGAATAATTTTATAGAATTATTTTGTTTTTATATAGATTTATAAATAGATTATTTATATTATAGATAAATTTAGAGATTTATAGATAGGTTGTTTATGCTATAGATACATTATTTAAATAATAGATAGATTCAGAGATTTATAGATATTATTATCATTATTGTTATAGATCAATATGGATAGATTATTTATAGATTTATTTCTTTTTGAAGATGAAATTCTTTGTAATGCACTTGAAATCAATTAATTAATCTCTTACCTTTACGTTCCAAAATTTTTAAGCAATTTCTTGTTTCTCTCTTAATATATTAACATAACATTTTATTATGTGAAAAATAGGTCTTAAATTAATGTTTACTAATGTCTTAAAATAATGTTTGAAAATGACAAACGTAATACGAAATGACATTTCATAAAAAAAAATATAGCACTGTAGTTATATTTAAAGATATTTTCAGTTCACAAAAGGTTTTTTTCTACTCTTTATAGAATAAATAAAGCTAACTTTTTTATAGAATAAATTATGGAATACAGTCAGATTTAGAAAAACCTCCACAGAATGTTTATTATTAATTTTCAAAACCCCTTAAGGTATTAGATGTTTCTTAACACAAAACAAATCCATGCAATAACGGAAAACCGAACAAATTAATAAAATGAATATCGAGAAATCGAACTCACCTAGAGCAGAACGACTCCCTAATTCAAATTGCCAGGATGCCTCGTGCACAGAACGAAACCAGAACCCACGAACCGAGTTGAGAAGAAGAAAAGGATGCCACTGTGTTCCAAAGAGAAACTGAAAGAGAGAAAGAAAAAAAAAGAACGGAATGGAAAAGGGATGGTGTCCCACAAGGTCACGTGGCATAGAATACCCCCCTTTCTCTCATTGTGAGAAGTCGGGTGAACAAAACTGTTTGTGATGAGTCAAAAGTTGGCAACAGTGTTTTGCTGCCACCTGCAACTTTGGTCATCAAAGATACTGTTTTGCTGTCTCTCTTGCTTTTGAGTGAATGACAGAACATCATGAAGACTTGATTTTGAGCCTTACGTGTGACAGAAACTGTCAATACTTCATGGAAACCTTCTTAAAAATCTTCTTGGAATGGTTTATGCGAGAGTACTAGGATGTTTTTTCTTTCCTTTCGTGAAAAAAACCCTGACTCGAAAAAATTCAAAAGGGATCTGGTGGTTTGTAAATTATTTCTTCGAGTTGAATTATTTCGATGGGGGATACATCTTGAATTATTTAATTGACAATGAATATTTTAGAATTATATGAATCTCTAAGAACTAAACAAAGAACTATTGGCGACAATCCAAGATCAACTGGGATTCTTTTTAAATAGAGAGCTCTGTGCAGATCGTTTGCTTGTCCTTACATTTCAGGGATGCGTAAACAAAATCTAAAAATGAATGAAAAGAATTATTCTTCAGAAGATTAAGAAAATAAAATATTAGTAAAAAATATTGGCAGAATCGTTTCATGATTAATATGATTGAGTGTAAGATTAGAATATATTTATCCAATAGAATACTCAACGGAAAATATTAACTTGTAAACTTGAAATTTGAATGAAACTTTGACTAAGAACTACGCAGATAAATTTAAAGATTAAAAAATAGGAGGGGTTTCTGTTTATTTATCTACTCTCTTTTCATTTTTAACATTTCTTTTCTTTTTCTTGGACATTTTAATTCATTTTTAACCCCTTGCCCGTGACGCTCATACTCAGTTCGGGCAACGCAAATACGCCAATTTTGGAATGCGCGAGCTGATAAACGAAAAATGGTCTTTCAATCCCATGAAGCCTGAATTCAGTTCATTTAAAGCATAATTTATAATTTAACATTTTTTCAATGCACATGGCAATACTTCCCCGTGAAAAGTTCGGTAGCGTAGCGCCGTTGTCAAATTTTTGTAATTTTACAGTTCGTTTATACCACACTGTAAGAGATTTGTGAAATTCAAAGGATTTTGAGGGACATGGAATTCATGAAAGTTAATACAAATGTTGAATTTTAGTTTTTTATATTTATCTCCAAAATTATATCATTAGATTTATTTTGCTATAATTTCACCTAAAATTATTGTAATTCATTAACATTTCCAATATATGCGAAAATGTTATATATAATAGTAATTTCGTTTAAAAAAAATTTTTTTTTCAAAGTAATCAATTTTTAACATTTTTAACGATGATAACAAACAAAATTAAAAGGAAAAAAATTTTCCTTTTTAGCACGTTTTTCTTAAGTATATTCCACAGGCAAGAGGTTAAAAGTCATACTTTAATAAATGGAAATTTATATTTTGAAATACTTCATACCTTATTGATATGAATAAAAAACGTGATAAAATTTAAATTTTCCATTTGATCTCAGATGTGGTTGAGAAAATTTCAGCTATTGATATCCCTCTATTCATCAAGAGAACCAAATTGAATATTTTGTAAAATAAAACATGTTGCAATATATAAATGTATGTATTAGAGTGGATCGTGGCTATATATAGGAGGGGATTTATTGTTAAACGATTCTTACCTGTGCGGGGAAAAAATTTCTATGGTATGGAGATAAAAAGAAAATAATTAAAACATTTATTTCACAATTTAATATTACCAAAAAGGGTGAATTTTAGAAAAAATGTGAAAAAAGAATTTAATTTTGATTAGATGATTTTAGACTCAAAATAAGATTATTTTTCTCCATTATAAGTAACCAAAAAAGGAGGATTATTGGTACTTGAGTAGTGAATGTGCATCGCAACATTGCATAGCTCCAGCTCTCTGGCTGTCGAATCAGTCCAATAGAAACTTTTTTTTCATCTACCGCTTTATAATACACTGGCATTTTGACGATAGGTTTTTTAAAAAATTATTACGAAAAAAGTTCCAGTTAAATGTATCTGGTGTGTTTTTTTTTCGTGTAACTATTAGCAGTAGTCTTCTAATCGCGATAAATGTTTTTAAAAAATACTAAAATACCTGGGTTGTATTGTTTTTTTTTCGTTCTCAAATAACTAATCTTCATTCTGCTTTTAAAAGTACTTAACATAAAAATTAATTTTTTATTTTACTTTCCCCTTCATCTATATACCAAAGAACACTTTTTTCACATCGGTAGGTTTTGAAATTCTCAAGAAAACTTCGCGCGCGCGGTCTACCCTGATATATTGAAATATTAAAAATGATGCGCTTTATCTAAGTGCATTGACGTTTTTCCCCTTTTAGAATTGTTTACCGTTATGTTTTTGGGATTTATAATTATTACTTGTCAAGTATGTTGAAGATTATTTTGAGTAGAAGTTGATTTTTGAGGCAAGAAAGAAACTTTTAAAACACGTCGTTCAATCGTTAGTCCTACATTACAATTTAAAAAGCCTTTCCTTTGAATCCTCGTGCATCCTCATTCTGTCTGTCATAACATTCAACTCTAAAAAACTTTCAGATCAAAGCACACAAATTAAATCTTCAGAAACAACTTTTTTTTTTTCAAAAGAAACTATATATGTCGAAAAGAGAAAATACAGCTATGCAATATTTGGAAAAGTTAATCACATTCTTCTAAAATTACATCCAAGCATTAATATACAAACTAAAATATAAATCATTTCTTCTGCCGAAAATTCAGAATTCGAATCAGTTATTTTATATTTAGTACACTCTGGTGTGCAAAAATAAAAAAACGAACTCCTTTCCGAGGATTTTTCAAAAAGTACTGAACCAATTCAAGTAATATTTGCTATAAAAGTACTTAAAAGTACTTCTATAACAATGATAATAAAAAATAGGGGTAAAACAATCATGATCATGATTAATATTCATGAAAACATGACAGTTTAAAAGTCGTAATAATATAGTACTTTGGAAGGATTTAATACTGGCTATGACCACACTCGCTAGGAATGTTCTGGGAAGAGGCTGGTATATATATATATATGCTGCAATCGCTCTTCCAAGAACATCTCAAACATGCTCCTTAGAATTCAGGTCTGGGGATCAGGTTAGCCACACTATCCTCCGAATATCCTTATTATTGAGGTATTTGTTCACCAGCCGGACCCTTTGTGGAATGAATTAGGTGCCAACTGCCCATCTGAAAAGCATCATTCTTATTCTTATACCTCACAACAGTCAAGGGGACTCTCTGATTGACTTGCAGCTCTATGCGCCAGTCCAACATCACGCCGCCCCAGTCCAGGGCATCACCATCTCCATAGATATTATAATCTATGATATTATAGAAATGATACCAGGTCCCTCACTCTCTACATAGGAAAACAGTCGAGAATCATTTTCCAAACGAAATCTCCTGTCTAAGTATACGTTACTTTCTAAAGAACTATGCAAGACATCATTATTAAGTACATGAATTCCCAAAATTTGAATTTAAAAAGGAGATTTTTTTTTAAAAAAAACATTAATCCTAATTATTTCAAATATTTCCAAAATTATATTAAACAGATAAAATACATAAATATACAGATTTCATATAGAATTTTAACAGTTGTCCTCCAAAGGTTCAGCTGGCTGGTAGGGGTTGTGATCTCCCTGATCCCAGTTCCTCTGTCTTGAGCCATTCTAAATTCATTCCCTCCACAGAGCTAAAATAAATCTGACTTGGTGAAACCCTCCTGCTGACCACTGGTACGCAGCTAAGAGTCCTGGCCTATCTCTACAGTGCAAGAGATCCAGGACTCTTCAGACGGCCTTGGCGCGCTTTAGAAGCGGTCATCTCTGTGGTTATGACCTTTGTGCAAGGGGTAAAGTCTTTCTTTACATGTCCCTGCTCTCTCCTTGCTTCTCCTGTTCATCTTCTGGACTTCTGAAGCATTTCCCTGGGACAGTTGCTTGGAGATCAAGATCTGGGTTGTGGCATTCTTATGCGGAAAGATCAAATGGACTTAGTGTAAGCTTTCCTGCTCCAAGAGGAATGAAAACAACAACACTGGTTATCCTTATTATTAAATATTGCAACTTCTGACAATAAAGTTCGAGGAATGAAGTCAGAACGGTTTATCTGGCAACACTGGCGAAAAAAAACGCTGCACATGTGTAGTGAGTGAGTGAGTGAATGAATATTAACGTCCCACTGTTCAGCTACACGAAGGCTTTTGGGGACGGTCAGCGTAATTTTGAACCATGGTCAAGTGACGCGGACGACACCTGAGCTGTCACACCCCTCTCCTAACTACCACACCAACGGGAGGGCGTTTGAGCTCTCGACAGATTTAACGTGCATCGCTCCCCTACACGGTGGGTCTTCAGTGGTACTGGGATCGAACTCGTGACACGCTAGCCACGATTCGATGCCTAAACCACTTGGCTACCGCGGCCACTGCACATGTGTAGTGGCAGGTGGTGACCATCTGCCCCCACCGTTGCTCAGTTGATCGTCGTTTGTGTTTCAAATGAAATACGTTTTACAAAGTGCTTGTTCCATGTGTTGGTTCTTATCTGAGAACAGGAAAATGAAGGAACAAAAGGTCAATTTAAAATCTCGTTTTAAGCTTGGCAAGACACCTAAAGAAATTTATGGGATGCTGGTACGTGTTCATGAAGATTAAGCACTTTCCATGACGTGTGAGTGCGAGTGGTTCGCCCATTTTCGAAAAGTCCGGGAAAGTGTTTCTGACAAAACCCGTCGTGGAAGACCAGAGATCTCCGTCAGTAATGAAGACATTGAGAAAGTGTGGAAATTAATCACGATAGATCGTCGATTAACTGTGAGCATGATAGCTGTTGAACTGAAAATTTGCCATGAATCCGTGTGGCATATCGTTACCCAACATTTTCACTCTCACACAGCTAATATCGCCAAACAGTTCCTGATAAAAAAAGGGGGTTGGTAAAAATTGAACATCCACCATACTCGCCAGATCTTAATCCTCCAAACTTCTTCCTATTCCCACGAATCAAACTCGCTTTGAAAGGAAAGAGATTTGGCGATATTCCTGGCATCCAACGAAACGTGACAAGGCTTTTGAACTCCATCCCAAAAGAAGACTTCTTGCAATGTTCCGAAGACATGTAAAACAGATCTCAGCGGTGCATAGTTAAGGGAGGTGACTATTTTGAAGGTCAGTAAGGTAACTTTCGTTAATATTTCCTCAACGTTAAAGGACTATTCACCGAACTTTATTGTCAGAGGTTGTATTTTTATCCTGGAAGTGAATTTTTTCTGGATAGTAAATTAATCAAAAAGTACACTACTTCGCCAAAAAAGAGTTACGAAGCGTAATATTTGATTGAATCCCATTTGTCACGGAATAAGGAATGCATTCTACGGTCTATTCATTCGATAACATTCTGTATAGATTTAAGGGGGTAGGTTCTTAATTTCGGCCGCCAAACATATTTTTCACTTTTCCCATTTTAATAAAATATGAATTTCTACGCTTCTATGGTGCAAAAATGATCATTCTACGTGCAGTAGAAGTATTTTTAATAATTTTTTGAAAATGTTTTACCACCTGTTAAAGTCCACTAAATCAATTACTAAAACCCATTTTTCTCAAGACTAACATTTTTACCATATAAGGAACATTTGTTCCTAAACAGCATTTAACAGCTTATAACTTTGCATAATTAATAATTACACTCTAATATATACTTTAATAAAGGGATTTTTTCAAAAAAATATTCTGACTTAATTTATAGCATTAAACATCGTGAAATTTCACTGTTTTTGAAAAAAAATAGATTTGTGCAAAAAATATTTTTTTTTAAAAATAACTAAACATCCTATCAATAAAATCTCGGATTAAAGTATGTATTATGGTTCAAAGAATTTTCAGTAAAAAAATTGGAGATTTTTATTCGATAGAATGTTTATAAATGTTCCTTAAAAATATCTATTTTTAACATTACTGAGATACAGATCCTGTTTCGTGAACCTACCCCCTTAAGCATTTATTGTTTATTTCATACGGGGCTTTCCTTTTAGCGAGGTAATGTATATTTATAAATATATACAGTTGATTAAAAAAGTATCCGTACTGCTACATTTAGAATACCATACAGTAGATGTCGTCTACAATCTTTTATCAGATATTTTTTATGGCTTCTATAAACATATAGCAGCATTCAGAAATTTATTTTACTTCATCACCTACAGACAAATTCCCTTTTAACCACTTTCAGGCTCATTTTATTTCTAGATTATAAAAAATATTGAATTTTTAAGCTTATTTTTAATGCATATCTTTTTAAACATAATAACACCATTCGCAAACAAAATTTCCTAAAAATTAATGTAATAAAATCTATTTAAAGAAATGAGTAATTTACCTGTAAAGTTGGCTTTCTGTATGGCGGAAATCATTAGATTTTAGAGTCAATTCACTCTGACTATAACTATGAAGCTTAGAATACCTAGTGTTAGCCTTGAATCACAAATTTTATTTACATCTTTTGCCTTTATATACACTCAAGAAGGACCACCCCTAAATTTTGTAATGAACTCGCCTGGATGACGTAAAAGGCACGTGAACAGGTGGTAGTGGTATTTAACTGCTGCTGGAGAGTCTGAAAAACCATTCTTTCGCTTACTTCTGTGTGTGATGGGAAAGGCTGCGGATCTAAGCGACTTTGATAGAGGGCAGATTGTAATGACTCGAAGGCTCGGAACAAGTATTTCCGAAACTGCACGACTCGTGGGTTGTTCGCGATCTACAGTTGTTAGTACTTATGCAAAGTGGATGAATGACGGTGAAACCAGCAGTAGACAAAATGGTGTTGGACGTCCACACGCTATCAAAGAAAAAGATCGTCGGAGACTATCTCGCATGGTGAAGCAAAACCGGAGCCAGACAGAGGCTCAGCTGAAAGCCCAATACAATGCAAGGCCAAGTAGAATAGTATCGGAGCACACTGTTCAGCGGACACGGTTGGATATGGGGCTACGGAGCAAATGTCCCACTCGTGTGCCTTTGCTAGCCAAGCGTCATCGCCAACTGCACCTGCGCTGGGCCCGGGAACATCGCGACTGGTCCATGGATCAGTGGGAGAGGGTTGCCTGGTCAGATGAATCACTGCTTGTCATTCATCACGCCGATAGCAATGTTCAGGATACGCCATCTTCCAGGCGAACAGTTGCTCCCGCAATATACAGTAGGTCACACACAGGCCGCAGGTGATGGTATTATGCTTTGGGATACGTTCTCTTAGGCGTCTCTGGGACCCGTGGTAGTGGTAGAGCAGACCATGAATGCTACAGGGTATCTGAATATCATTGCAGACCAGTTGCACCCTTACATGGCCTCTGTTTTTCCAGCTGGAAATGGAATGTTCCAGCAGGACAACGCCTAGTGTCACAAGGCTAAAATTTGGAAGGGTTCCAGGAACATGATGCTGAATTCCAGTTAATGTCCTGGCTGCCTAACTCATCGGATCTCAATCCGAAAAGACACATTTGGGATGTCATGGGACGGCAGCTCAGAGTTCAAAGACCACCAATTCGCAATATCTCGGATTTGCGTGACCGTTGCTTAAACATCTGGTACAATCTGTCTCCAGCCATCTACCAAGGACTTGTGGCATTCATGCCAAGGCGGGTTGACGCTGTGTTGCGAGCCAAAGGTGGGCCAACTCTTTATTGACAGGTGGTCATAATATTTTGGCTCTTGAGTGTAAATTATTATGAAATTGTTAATCAAAATTTGATCGTGTATAATAAATTCGAAAACACGTTACTGCACATAACCCTACTTCGCATTCTGGACAGTAAAATTTTGTTTCTCTTCTTGGATTAGCTTTCTTTTTTGTTGAGGGAATGTATTCAACAAAGTGTCTTTCAGATAAGCGTGAAGGGGTTGCTCAGCAGAAGGACGTCCTGTTTTTGTAGAAAATTCCACTGAGGGGTACTTTTCAATTATTCCAAACCATAAAAAGCACATGTGAAATAATTCGAGAAATACGGAAGAGTGAGTGTAAGTTTTCACATTACCCAAGTCCTATTTTAAATTTTAATATAGTCTATTCACACCTTTAATGTAGCAAAGGGCTAAGGTAAAGCTGAACCCATGTAACCCCCATTTTTTCATGATTGGAGTTTTAGCTTCCCTGCGGGAAGCAGGTACTCCAACAAGCATTCAACTTGTTATTACCCAAGCTATAGGCGAAGTGAGCCAGGAGGGAACATTTAACCTGCCCGAGCTCAGCTCGGGAAAAGCCGGGAAGAAGTTGACTGTAGAAGTATTTTCACTTCGTTGATTTTACAAGATGTCGAGTGTAATTCAGCAAAGAAAATGTTCTTAAAATTTTACAATAAAGATCATTACTTGAGTGTTCTGCACCTTTTACATGAAATAATTTATCAAAAACGTATACGAATTCTCCCGTGTTTTGCATAGTAATGATGCATTTCCTTATAACCTCATTAATAGTGATTTTGGAACAGAGAATTTTACCAATTTGGCTCTACAATCTCCGTATTCACTTGATATGGTACGGGGTGATTTTTTTTTTCTATTCTTCAATTCCTACTATTAGTTCACACTCTCACTATATTTATCTTGTTCGAATCTTCAATTGTTAATGAAATACATTTTAAAGCAAGCAATTGAGCTGAAATTTTATATACACGATTATTTTGGATGACAATACAGTTAATTTAACTATAATTAATAAAAACTAATTGATTAAAACTAATTGTTCAAAGAATTACAAATACAGCCACGTTTTCATCATTTTTGGAGACTAACTACCATTTTGGCGCCTTGTGTCAAAACTTGAAAAGGTTTTTTTCTCACATTTTAAAGCACTCATTTGAGCTGAAATTTTCTATACATAATTGTTTGGGGTAACAATGCGATAATTTAATTAAAATTAGTGGACTGAAATTAATTATTTAAAGAATTATAGATACAGCCACGTTGCCTTCATTTTTAGCGACTTGGGTCAAAACTCTTTAAAAGGTTTTTTTTCCTCACGTTTCAAAGCATTTATTTGAACTGAAACTTTATATACACGATTGTTTTGGATGACAATACGATACTTTAATGATAATTAATGAAAATTAATTGCCTCTTAATGTTGTGATTCTGTAATATGTATATACATATTTATATTAATTGTAACTATTTAATAAAAAGTAACTAAAATAATTTTTTTGTTGTTGTTTATCTAAGTAGAAATTGACTAAAAAAAATTTATATTACTTGTTATGGTTTAAATTACCTTTTCCTGGACAGTCTACTAATGTAAAAAAGAAAATTTGATACTAGGTTTATGGGTTTCACAAAAACGATTTTAAACATATTTTGAAGATTGGTGAAAATGTTGGTAGCAAGACATTAAAATCAAATGAGATTACTCTGAGGAATTTATAAAAAGATTCAATAAATTTATACCATTTATATTATAAATAGGATTCCAGATATACTTTTTGTTATCACAATTGTATATATATATTTACTTTTTCCGGAGCGTCATGCGGCCGCGGTAGCCTAGTGGTTATGTTCTCGAACTCGAGCCTGAAGTGCCATGAGCTCGAACCTAGTGCCACTGAAGACCCGTCATGCAGAGTGGGCGATTTACGTTAAATCTGTCGAGGCTCAATGTCTTTCCTTGATGTGGTGGGGAAGTTAGGCGGAGTGCCAGATCCAGTGTCATCCTTGTCATTTGACCGAGGTTCAAAATTACGAGGTCCGTCACCCATAACCCTCTAGTTGTTTTATAGTTCGATATTAATATAGCTCTCACTCTCTGGAGTTTCATAAAATGAAGGTTCAAAGGAAATTTGTTTGTTATTTTCAGAATAAGGAATGTAGTAAAAAATGGCTGAAAACTTCTGATCTGGAACATATATTTTAGAAAATAATAAATAATTTCAATTAAAATGTTAAAATGCATTATTTTGTGCACAATTTATCTCAGAATGTGTGAAATTTTCATTATTTATTCTTCTAGTTAGTCTATAAAAAAGGGAAAGGAGCAGAGATCTGTTGCATGTATCGTCGCCCCTCACTACACGTGTATCCTCAAACCCTCCAGAAATGTACTTTTGATTCACGTATTTTAAGTTAAAATTGCAATCATGCTCCCCCAATAAGCTATTAAGTCATGTTTACTACCTTGAAAGCTTTCAGTCAAGGTTGAAAGTGAGAGCGTTTTTGCATGTTTTCGTCTCTCTTTTCAGGTAGATCACTTCTACAAAACAAAGACCTCACCAGAGCGTGATTAAAATGCGATCTAAAATTATCTACCGAATCAACGACCAGAAATGTCTATTCCTTCTTCCTCTGCTTCTCTATTGTAAGTTGAAAGGGAACTAAAAAAAGTCGCCGTGAAAATCCCGAAGGAAAAAAAACCTAAATTCCTGGGTACTAGTTAGTCCAACTTATGTAATATTTTATAATGACAATCAGGGGATTGCATTAGTTTAAAATATGAGCGTTCGTATAAAAAGTAATAAATTCCATTGATTACTAATAAAATATTTTGCCTTGATTTAAAAAAGGACTCACTACGTTCGGAACCATGATTCTAAAAAAGTATATAAGTAAATCCTTTATATATATATATATATACAGCGTCAGTTGAATTAGAATACACATATAAAATAGTTTTAAAAATATTACTAAAAAAATTATTTAAATGCAATTTTTTTGGCAAAAAAAAAAAAAGGTGAAAAAATGACACATTTTCAAAATATTCTTCTTTTACGAAAAAGGACCACCAAAACCATTTCGAGATGGACGGCCTTTGAGGCTAAGCAAACGAAAATGGCTACATATAGCTTTTGGTAAGTGCTCTTTATCTGGTGTTCATACCTTATGAAAAAGGGTCCACAATAATCAATTCCTGTGTGCAAGAATGGATTATTAAATTTTACTCTCTCTCGAGGTAAAGATCCCATAAGTTGGTTTGTTCCTTGAATGATGCTTATAAGTGGCAATGCAACAGTTTGTATCACCAGACTGACGTACAAGTTTGCAGTTAGGGTGTGTGAATTGACCTTGAAAGGGCTCCTGCAATCGAAGAAAATGGACCCACCAGACCGTAATTCTAGGTGTCGGCCGAATGTGCGTAGGCCTCAGAAAGATTGTTCATAAGCACTGATCTGGCCTTTTTCTAATCAATATACAGCCAACACTGCAGTGACTTAACGTACACCGACGTAACCCCCACATTAGGGAGGGGGTCAGGATTATAGGGGGCCCATGGCCTGACTAACGTCAATTATGGCTTGGGGCCCAAAACCTGACTTTACAGGGGGGGGGCTAATATTCTTCGTTATGCTACTGCATCATTGGCACCAAGACAGAAACAGCTTTCATCATAGAACACAACACATCGTCACTCCTCTCTCTAATGATCTCTAGTATGACATGACTGAAGTCACAAGTATCTTGATTTGGAACTAATGGTATAAACGCTATAAAGCGTCTGTCTGGGAGCTATTTCTGATTAATTCTATTTCTGATATGAAACTTCCTTAATGAACATAATTGGGAATACCCAGAGGCGGATTAAGGTAGTTGGAGGCCCCTGGCGGTAAAATGTTTGAGACCCATGGGCTCAAATGTCGAAAAACTAAAATAATGAAAAGATTCACTGTGACCTTGAATTCTCAAAATAAAATTTTTTTCTGAAATAAAAGACCTCCACAGCTAAAGAAAAATCTTAACTGCATTTAAAAAAATTAATACCTTAACTAAACATTTTACAACTTTGCTATAGAACTTTACTTATTGATTGTCAAATTCAACAGTTATTTTTGTCGTATATATTTTGTCCAAAATATCGTGTTCTATAACAATATAGCCATGTTGTTTAATTTATCTTTAATCCCATAGTGCTTCTTAAATAATTTTTAATACGCTTTAAAACTGAAAAATATCTCTTAACTAATGCATTCTATATAGGTATTGTTAAAAATATTTTTAAAAGTATCTCTACAGTAGGATTTATCTTGATAAGTTCCTAGTTGTGTCTCATTGCATATTCGTTTTCTTTTAAAAATAGTAAAAACTGATCCCATAACATTAAAATTTTTAAAAATTCAATATCATCTTTGTTTTTGTGAAGCTCTTTCTTTTTAATGTCATGTATAATAATCTCTCGTCAAAATATACAGTAAAGTGTGTTTTATAACAGTTTCATAAATCTCAGGTCTTCAGGATAGTTCTGTTCTTGCCCTATCGCATATGACAAAAAAATGAATTCACTACGAAATTTTCACTTCTTTTAAAAATTCACAACCAACTTTTTTACCTATAATTTCACGGAAAATAATTTTTTTTTCTTTTGCTGCCTGTTTGCCCAGCTTCTTCTTCAAATGAGAAGCCCTGATAAATCAGTTACTCCTCGTTCCATTTTTCAAATTCATTTTTGAAATTTTGAATGTAATTTTCTAGAGATTTTAGCAGACTAGATCCTTTTAATAATTCACACTCAACTTATTGCTATGATTTGCTAGAGTAGCCTTTATTCTCTAGAGTATGATATTCCAAATCATGGTCATAAGGGAAGTTTCATATTTGTCCAATTGTTTCAAAAGTGAAGTTGCCTCCAGTGTTGTGATTTTTCCCCCTCATTCGGATCACGGATTTTAGCCAGCGCCGCTTTTATGAATTTTTAACTTGCTATTGAGGCCTAAATACAACTAGCTTGAAATAGTTTGTTTTGAACTAGACATATCTTTTTTATCACACAACTTCATTTGCTTCATTTATCTTCATTAGGAAATTCACTGATGGAAATAAAAACATACCATCCCCAAGAAGAAGTTGTGATATATCAAAGAAATTTGATTGGTGTGTTTATACATCTGAAATATGACTTTGATTCAAATTCCGCGTTAGGCGCGTAAGTGTGATGCTAGTAGCGCCACTTTGAGGATGCCTATAAAGTTCGCGAGTCTTATTTACCGTTGAGATTTGACGTAATGAGTTGTTGTTAGTCCAGAATGACTTTAAGAAGACGAAGAAGTCACTATGAGCAGCTCGTTGAGTTTAAACGAGATAGTATAATAGAGCTAAAAAACGTGGATTTTCTTTCCAAGATATTACAGAAAAACTTAGTAGGAGTATGTCCATTGTACATGAGTTTTGGCAGCAGTGGTCCCGGGACGAAAACTATGGTCAACCACGCCCGGGTCACCACTGACAAAGAAGACCACCGTATTCACCACATGGCTGGGGAACATCGTAATGTATCTACAGCAGAAGTTATAGCTTTTTTGGCAGACAGTGACCTGTAACAAATCTATTGTTTGAGAACTAGCTTCCAGCAAGATGCTCTGAAGTGTTCATACCATTAGCTTCAAATCACCGACATGTCACGCCCGACATCTTTGGTGAGCGTTGTGGTAATGTGTTGTGTTCAAAGCTGTTTCTCTCTTAGTGCCAGTGATGACTGTGTACTGATTTGAAGAAGGCCTAGTCAGCGCCTGAAAATATCCTTTTAGTGTCCTAGAGTTATCCTAGAGACACATTGACCTGCACCTAGAGTTATGGTCTGGTGCGAGAAATTTTCTTTCATTGCAGGAGCACTCACAAGGTTAATTCCCTCACCCAGACTGCAAACTTGTACAATAGTCTAGTTCAAATATCTACAATAGTCAAACTGTTGCACCGTCATTTATAAACATCATTCAAGGAGGTTTTTTTTCCACAAGATGATGTGATCCCTCATACTCTTTTCATGATCTATAGAGTATCAACGTGTTACCTTGGCCTACTAAATCCCCAGATCTTTCTTCAAATGAATACGAATGGGACATCACTGGACGGCAACAGCTGCTAGAATTAAACAACCTTATATTGACCGGTTAAGAATAACAAGCGTGCAACTCCACCACACAAACTGATATCCAGTACACGTACGGCATATCGTATGCACGTTTACATGTTTGCATTTAAATTTCTGGTGGTTGCACCGGTTTTTAATGTACCCTCATTTCACATTTGAAAAGGATCTTCTCGCGATTACATTAACTTGTGAATTTGAAACTTTAATTAATTAAATACTTTACCTATAGAGAAATATATTGCAAACGTTTCATCAGTCTACGATAATTTTTTAGTTGGTGTTAGGATTTTTTCCCACAAATGTAAAATGTATCCGAGAGCAAATAAGCACGCCTGTGAACTAAAACGAACTTTCTTGACTTGAATAGTATTCATTTTGTTTGAAACAAAATTTTGTGTTGGAAAAAAACACGCATGCGAAAATTTTGTACAGATTGCAAGAATACAGATATACGGAAGAAAGATAGATGGCGTGGACTCTGCAACACGGCTCAAATGCTTGGAAGTCATTGGGATTGCAATATCGGTTCAATGTCTTTTTGTTGCAAGTTGAATTTATAATTGGAATTCATCAAGCTTGGGAACTGATGCTTACTGATGCAGGGGGCCACTAGCTCCGCCAGCCGCTTAATCCACCTCTGGGAATACAATACCCCAATTAATAAATGCTACTAGCAAATCATTGTAATAAGATGAGTGTGAATTATTAAAAGGATCTAGTCTGTTAAAATCTCAAGAAAATTATATCCAAAATTTCAGAAATGAATTTGGAAAAATGGAAATAGGAGTAACTGATTTATCAGGGCTCTCTTTTGAATAGGAAGTTGGACAGGTAGCAAAAGAGAAAAATTATTTTCAGTAAAAAAAAAAGTCGTTTATGAAATCTTGAAAGAGAGAAAAATTTCAATGGGAATTCATATTATATCATATATGATAGGGCAGCAGCAGAGCTATCCCGAAGACCTAAGATATATGGAACTGTTTAGAACACTTTTCACTGTATTTTTTGACGAGAGATTATTATGTCAAATTAAAAAGAAAGCTACACATAAACTAAAGGAAACTTACAAAGACAATATTGAATCTTTTAATTTTAGAGATATGAATTGGATCAGTTTTTGCTATTTATCAAAGGAAACAGAGATACAATGAAAACCTCCGCTAGAAATTTATCGAGTTGTAAGAGGGCTTGGGTAGACCGACATCTACCGATATCGAATGCATCAAGTGAGAGATCTCTTTCAATTTTAAAGCGTGTTAAAAATTATTGAAGAAGACAAACAAAAAGAACATAAATGTTTTTTGACAAAAAACAAATACAGCAAAAATAATTGATAAATTTGCCAAAAAGTGTGTGTGTGTGTGTGTGTGTGTGTGTGTGTGTGTGTGTGTGTGTGTGTGTGTGTGTGTGTGTGTGTGTGTGTGTGTGTGTGTGTGTGTGTGTGTGTGTGTGTGTGTGTGTGTGTGTGGTGTGTGTGTGTGTGTGTGTGTGTGTGTGTGTGTGTGTGTGTGTGTGTGTGTGTGTCTGTGTCTGTGTCATATCACATAAAATTCAAAAAACAACGAATAAGTACAAGAACACATTCGTTGTTTTTTCAGTTTTATGTTATATGAGAAAAAGTATCATTTGTAAACATTTTATATCCTTAAAAGAACTCTTGATATAAAAGTTCTCAATAATCACATTCTATTGAATAGTTCCTTTTTCTACGAAATTCCTATGATCTATTTAAAATTTTTCTTCAAAATAATTTTACAACGAACATTTTGAAAACTCTCTTTTTGAAGATCTTATATATTTATTACAAACCAGTAATAAAGAAATACTAATGTACTCATCACATAAAAAATCTCTAGCTCTCATTCATTTAAATACATTTTCTTTTTACCTGCTGTTAGAAGAAAACGTGCAAGGAATATCTGTTTTTATGTATTTGGGGAATTATATAACCAATTGGAGCTTTAATAGTTTTATATCTTATTCTATTTCCTTCCAAAAAAAAACTCCAAAGAGTATTTTTATGAAATCCGTTTTCTTGCATATTTTTGCTCTTTAATTATAGATAAGTTCTTTCTCTATCTGAGTTTTTCATATTATCGATAATGTATTTATTGTAATTAGAGTTTATTTATACACAATACGTATGTTAATAATTGGAACACGCTCGTGTTGTACTGTACCCTCGTATTTGACCTCTCACGGAATATCTACGCCCGCAGAATAGAAAAGTAAAAAGTGCAAAGCTGTTTCGTGTTCCAGTGCCAAATTTGCGTCTAAATTACAACTTGACAAATCCGTAGCTCGATCGTATTTTTAAACTAGACGCTTGACTAAGCAGAAAGTGAGAGCCTCGGTTCATTCAACTAAAGTACAATATCACGCCATCTGGTGAAATGATTAGGAGTTAAAGAATAGTTGTATTAACAGTAAAGCAAAAATACATTAAAATTAAATCATTACTTATTATTTGGGGAAATATTTTAAGTGTTTATTTTTTGAAAGGCTCTTTTTCAGATGCCTTTCCCCTGCAATCTGTCTTGCGTGATTCGTATGAGACTAAAATAAAATCACACAAAAACTAAATATTTTTTTATGAATCGATTGATTGATACGTAATCAGGAATTCAAGAAAGAATTGAAATAGTAGCAAACTACAGTCACTCTCGATAATTCGAAATTGAAGGGACCCATGAAAAACTTCGAATTATTAAGAGTTTGAATTATCAAGAGGGTAGGAAAAAACTCCCAAAATACACGAAGATAAATTTTTTTCAGACACATTTAAATTTGAAACTATATAATAAAACTACAATTGTACATACGTATATGTTATTTTAAAGTATTTTTAAAAGGTATATATTATACCGTATAAATATCAAACAGAAGTTAAATTTCCTGTATTAAAAAAATTCATTTATGTATTAAAAACAACTATTAAAAGAATACATTCTGTACATATTTTTTTTTTTGTTTTATGGCATTCAATCTAACTTTGTCAATAAATTTTTCTAGAATAAATAGCTTGAAAAATGTCCGCATCAAACATGGTTTTAAAGGGAAAAGTTGAGTAGTTTGTTTAGTGACACTTTAGCTTCTGTCAGTTATCAGAGTCACCTCCGATGGTCATCAAAGGGGCTACGTTACAGGGCAGACAGGCAAGGGACAATACAATACAAGACTTGTAAGCTCCAACCTGTTTGCAACAGGACTCTACATGATAGTGAGTATTTGAATTGTCGAGAGTTTTTTTTAGACCACTTTGAATTATCGCATGTTGTATTCTGGCCGGCCGCAGATTTTACTTCGAAATATTGAGTCTACAAAATGTATTGTTTTAGTTCGAAATATCAAGAGTTTTTGTGGGGACTGAGCATATACTTCGAATTAGCGAGAGGTTTGTATTATCGAAGATTTGAACTAGTGGGAGTCGCCTGTATTAAGTATGTTATGAAAGTTCCGAGAGTTGTCATGTTTTTCTCGAAAACTATTTTTTCATTTCTTTTATTTGCTGAGATCGTCAGTACAGTAATCTACAGCGGAAACATAATCGTAGAGGGTTCTGCTGTGTAATCAAAACAAGAAAAATAAATTCCCTCTTTTCAAAAAAATTTTAACAGAAAAATTAAATTCTTAAAAATTATGAATGCTTGTACAATTCTTTTAAATAAAAAAAAGGGCTAAAACTCTTCCTTGCAAAACTTTGCATAGAACTTTTTACAGCCTAGCTTTTTCTATCTGATGTTATTGTGCAAGAAATAAATAAAAGGAATTTTTTTTGTCGATGAATATATCCGAAGAAAGGTTTTGCTTATAGAATCATTATAATCTGTTTATATATTTTTTCTTGCAAATCCTTTAAAGTGGAAGATGCTTCTAAATTTCGATTTTTCAAACCCTAACTGGATAATTTGCTGAATATAATGTTGTAAATGTATTGGACTTTCTTGGAACATTAAATCAACGATAGAAGCCCTTCGATAGCACATAAACCGTTACTTATTATGCACTATTATCAACTGACTACGTAATTAAGAGGTTCTTATATTAAATCCTCAGAATTATATAAATATAATCATGTTACATTTTTAAATTTTAAAATATTAAAATAACTTTGTGAAGAATGGTGTGGTTTATTTTACAGTTTTCGATTTAAAAAAATGTTCTTTTTACACAATATGTATTTTATAATAAAACGCTTGATTAAAATAGGAGCAATGTGAATGAAAATATTGATTAAGAATAAAATAATCCTTTTCTTGGATTATAACTGGTGTTACTGAGATATTCGTGTCACAGTTCAAAAATCTTTATATCATATGAAATATATACTCTGTTTAAATACTTTTATTGTTTGAAAAAGTTAGTTTAAGTAATGTTGCTCAAGTAATTATTTCAAGTAATTTTTAAATAAAGTTAGTAAGGCATCTTTTTTAAGATAATAGTAAGTATGTGAGATCTATACGGTTTCCACTAACCTCCTCAATATTTCTTTAAAGTTTTATTTATTTCAACCAATCTCCACCGGGAGCCAAAGCGAGATTTATGCAAAAGAGAAATATTATATAAGTTCGGGTTTCGCGAGTTAACAAAAAAAAAGTAAAGTGAAGAGTTAGAAGATTGAAGTCAAATGAATTGAAGCATCGGTAGATCAACACGCAGATGTTGACAGTATTAGTTAGCAGTTACGTGACGAACTACGCCGGAGAGCAGTAGATTGAAATTGGAAAAGATTCCGTATGACCGAGTGTGGATCCTTATCTATTAGCCTATCCTGCCAGTAAGAAATTCATCACCACGACGGAACGGCTGATGTTACAAGGATAAGGTTAGTGATTTAGAAATTTGTGAATGCGTGTACGTGTTTTAGCTGTAAGTGTACGTGTTTTAGCAATTCCGTAGTTCCGCTAGTAGTAACTCCTTCTCATTCTCCACTGTGTTTTATTTCTCTTAAATTTGAATCGTGCGGTTGTAGCCTTCCTGTGATTAATAAGCATCAATAAATATAGTGATTTGCAACTATGTCTCTTGATTTCTCTAATCCGCCTACACTTCCAGAAACATTAAACGGTAGACGGGGAGATGGTAATCTGAGGGAAGGGTATAAGTCACGACAAGTATTCAAGAAAAACTTTTGATTCTGTTTGACAGAACCAGCTAAGAATTTTTTTTTACTGACTCAGGCGAACCGGTTGTAAAAAAGTATTCTCAATAAAAGCTTTCTTTAAGATATCCCACGGAGTTGTCATTAAAATCCAAAGTTTATTTTATTTTATTTACCTTTTAGTTCTTGGAATGATCATTAAAACATAAAACCAGTCAATTTAATTTAATAAAAATACTTTATAGTTTTTAATTCATATATTTGTTCTAAAAATATTTTTAGTGTAATAAAACCAGTTATTATTACCCTCCTTTATGTCTCAAAATGTAAATTACAAATTAGGTTTTTAATTTGACGCTTTCTTTCTTTGTAAAGCTAATTTAATGCCTTAAAAATTGTTAATGTATTTTATTTAAATGTTCTTTCAGAAAAATTATCTTCATATTTTTTTACGTTTAGATTCCTTAAACCATGAACTTTGTGAGTTGCTGTAAATATTGTAAATTCACACTACAACTAGACTTTAAATAAGCCAGGGTCGTTGAAGAATGCCTCTCCATTAATTCAATACAATACGAAATATTACTTTTCTTTATTTTTAAAGCATTTTAAATGCTGTAATTTAAACTACATTCTTTGAAAAGGCATCTTCAAAGTAAAATATTTCTTTTGTAGTATTCCTGATTGATATAATTAAACACGTTATAGTAATTAGTTCCAAAATTATTAGTGTTAGTTCTAATAACGCTTAAAGCCTAAAATATGCTTTCTATTCTTTATTGGGCCATACGTTTTAAAAGAATTCTTGAAATAAGAATGGAAGTAAGAGTTAATCAAATTGTTTAAAAATTTAAGAGTGTATGTTGAATAAACTTTCAGATTAAAAAATTCTTATACTGAATTTTTTTTAAAAAAATATTTTGAGTTACATTAAAAAAAAATGTTTTAGTATTTCAAGTTACAGCATTATTTTTTTATGACCTAACTTTATTGGCTTTATGTTTTTTCCTGATTAAATTTAACTGTGTTATATTTTTACAACATTGAAGTCCTTCAAAATATGTAAATAAATGTATAATTATAGAGCTTACTACAGTTTCGTATTATTTTTGTTATAATGAACTCAAAATAATTGCACTACTTATCCTGAATACACTTAAATAATAATTATATTTTCAAACAAATATGTTTTAAAAGCATTTTAACATTTTATATTTCTTTTTACTTAAAATTTTGCTTACACTCAAGCTAAGAAATCGTGTTTTTAACCCTATAATTCAGTTTTAAATCTATCATTGCCAGACATATTATTTTCGATAAAAAATATTAATTGACAATTTATTTTTTCAGAGCTGATTATTAATAAAAAAGTAATGTTGTAATTTACTAGATTATGTTTACGTTTGACTAGATATGATAAATCTTTTTCACAAATAATTTGATTGGAATGAAAAAAATACTCAACTTTTGTAAAAAGAACAAGCGAAACGAAATAAACAGCACAAAAAATTTGAAACAAATTGAATTTATTATGCTATCACAGAAACAGTAGCTCCAATCGTAAGCGTTCACAGTGGATGTGAAGAAGAAAGAAAATGTGTCCAATTTAAAAAATAATCCAATGCGTTCTTTTTTACGTGTTAATGACGAATATCATATCACAAAGACGAGAAAGTATAGAGTTCGAAAGAGCAGTAGCTTTGAGAAGATGAAAGAAGTAATCCATTAGCTGTTGCTGTGAGATCGGCGTGTCCTGAAACAATAGAAGAAATCTCAGTTACAAGCTTTAATAAACACGAGTTAGATTTCATTATAATAGAAATGTGACACTATTGCTGTTGATTGAGATTGTGGCGTCTTTTGGAACACCCAAAAATGGAATTTTAGCTGATTCCAGTTTCATGATAAACTGTTTCTTAAAATGTGGTCCTTTTTTTTTTCAAAAAAAAAAGACTAATTTTAAGTAAGTGCCTTAAGTTTCAATAAAAATATTTCCTAATTTAAGGAAAATATAATATTAAGAAACAGTAATGTCATAATGATATTTTTAAAATAAAATTCCAAGCATTTTTTATCCAAAATTTAAAAGAGCATTTTCAGTTCTCCGCAAAATAAAAACACAAAATTGAGACATCAATGCGATCGAACTTTATTCCATAAATCGAAAAAATATACATGTCAGTCGTTTTTTTTTTAATTCTGATTTTTTTTTCTTAAAATTTTAGGAGTATTTAAAGAGCCGTTTTTATTCTACTTATTACAGTTTTGAGTTAAAAATTTTCTTGAAAAATTCCACTGAAAAAAAATATTGTTAGGTTTTAAAAATGTTTTAACATGACGAATTTTTTAAACCCTTTCTCATTTCTATGCTCAGTTTTTAAATAAATTAAAAATGGAATGAAGTCTGTTTTAAGTTTTTACTGGAAAAAATATCAACTTTTACTTAGAAATCCTAGTACAATCTGAAAATTTCACAAAATGAACGAACTTCACTTATATCTCAAATTGTAGTGCTGCCATCTAGTATCAACTATCATTACTTCTGGCGATGCTGTCGTTATGATTTTATCCGTATTATATTGATAATTACACGATTACTAATAAGACTAAAAAATATGTGTATTCATAAAAAACAATATTTGACTTTTATTTATTTATTTATTTATGATTTATGATTACGGAATAATCATTTTTTAAAAATATTGTTTTCTAAGTATATAATTACCGCAATCTCAATTTATATTTTATTACGGTATGTGTATGAAATAACACGTCAAAAAACTGAATATGCTTATAATTTTCCCACAAGATTTTAATTTATATTACGGAACTCGAAAATTTTCTGATTGAAAATGCGGGATTAAGAATAAATTTATTTTAAATTTATGTCTGAAAATTTTAAAATATTCTGAAGCATTTCTTAAAATTAATGTTCTTGTTTATAACAGGGGGGGATACTAATCTATGTATATAAAGATTAAATAGAAGTGCATAAGTAATCAAAAATTATATATAACAATAAAAATGTGTCAGTACGATTGAAATAAACCAACAAGAGATTAAAAGTTATGGAAAATACTCACCTTCACATTGAGATCCGTCGGCTTCTCCTGTAGAAGAGCATAAAGCTGACCAGCTATTGGATCAGGCTTTTATCAACAAAGCCTCCTGCTAGTGTTCACTTTCTCACACAACGGGATAGGACACAACTCGCAAACCAATGTCACGAGCAACGGAAACAGGAAAAAACAACAACAAAGGGTGAAGAGTTTTTTAACAGTTGAGAAATATAGATCAGAATGCAAGTAAAGGAAAATCAAAAGAGGATTTTAGGCCTTTAATATACATTCATAAGCTTAAGTGAAATTGGCTCAAAGTACGAAAAAAAGGAACTGTCGATAGCGACAAGGTAAAGATAATTAGTTGCTCTTTTTTACAAATAATTAGGAAAAATACAAATGCAGACATATAGCCAAACTCACATAAATCAAAAACCAAAGGATTTTTTCCCCTACATTTAATTACAAAGGATCTAATCTAGAGCACAAAAGAAAACTGCGAATAATACCAAAAAAATATTTTTTTAATCTCAATGATGTCGGACTTGTCTGAACAATAGCGAAAGAAGAAAAAAACTTTGGCACTTCATCAAAGTAACTTATATGAACAATTCCAGAAAACACTGGTGTCTCGCTTTTCCAGGAAAAGAACTTCCTTTTTCCAGATAAATATTTCAAAAACAAAACATAAGTATATAAATATAGATTTCGTACTCCAACATCTAGTAATCAACAGCAACATAATAACAAAACGAGAAAAATAATAATAATAATAGCTAAATAATAAGAGTGACGAGCTAAACAAAAAAATAGAAAAGAACGATCTTCATGAGTTGTTGAAAAAGTAATAAAGGATCAATTAATGGTATTCGACATGCTGCGTTCCTGGAGGTGGCCTGTAGGTCTGGGGAACGTTGATGGAGGCGTGTTCGTGGATGTAGTCATCAAACCTGGCTTTCCTGGTCGTCTTGGGGCTGCCACGATGAAAGTTTTCTTTGCCGTTCATGTAGGCGGTTGGAGCAGCGGGGGGCCAGTTGATGTCCTTCCTTCTGGCCGGAGAGATGGTTTTTCGCAATAGGGGAGGAGAGGGAGAGGGGTTCCATTGGATTCGTCGTCCTGTAATGGGAGACTGGGGAGTGTTGCGACCGCTATGAAACTCGTCGCTGGGAGGTGGCCACACGCATCTTCTGCCTCCTCCTAGAAAATTAAAAGATAGCTTTTAATTATGTAAGAGGGTAGTAAGTGAGTGAATATTATCGTCACACTGTTTAGCTATACGAGGGCTTTTGGCAATGGACCTCGTAAGTTTGAACCATAGTCAAGTGACGAGGATGACACCTGAGCTGGCACCTCCCTCTCCTAACTTTGTGACGGGTCTATACGCGTCCTTACACTAACCCTCCTGGGAAATCTTTGAGGCTATTAAAAATTATCAACCTTCTCCTAAGAAGAAGACGTGATATGCAAATTAAGTTTATTATATATAGTTCAGGTTCGCTTACTAGAAAGTTAGAAAGTGAAGAAGGATAGATAGTAGAAAGTTAGAGGGTTAGAAGGTTAGAAGGTTATTTAACTAAGGTTGACAAGTGAGATACAAGGTGAAGAATACCGTAAAAGGTTAGAAAATCCGTGTGAGAGATTAAAGACAGGAAGTTGATACTGATAAAGAAATTGAAAGATTAAGACTTAATAGATAAGAAGACTGCCTACAGTTCAGGTACAAGTCACCTTCATATTACGTTTGATATTTAAAGTAGTTAAGACGTTGTGACAATTAGCAACTTTTCTACTGTGTAAAGCAGGGGTGGCCAACCCACGGCACGCGTGCCACAGTGTGGCACGGCTGAGTTGTAAGAGTTGCACGCGAGGACTCTTTGAAAAGAAGATAATAATAAATACTAATTTTTTTACTGTTTTATTGAAAGGTGGTTGTCTCAGACAAGACAAAATCTCAAAATTTATTTTAAATACACTTAATTAAATTACAATAGAAGATTATAATATAGACAACATTCATTCATGGTTGTGTGTGCGTTAGTTTTCCAAAGAAAGGGCATTTGTGAGATTCCGGAATTTGAGGGAGCATGTTTTAAAATATCTGGAAGAAAATAAAGAACTGCCCGGTGAGTGCTTGCTTCTCAAGAATGAAGATAGGCTTTGAGATTTAGCTTTTCTTACCGATATATCTTCTTTTGTGAACACACTTTTGCTTTTTTTTTTGTTTCGATCTTGAAGAAAAAAGAGAAACTGATGCACACCTAAAACAACCCTATTTTGTTAGCATCTTCGAGAACTAATCCTAATGTAGATGAGTAGTAAAAAATCTACAAATTGAAAAACCACATTAAAAAAGTACTGACTGTTTAAAAATTATTTAGAATTAATTTTTTTTCTGGTTACTCATTTTTATTTTATACCTAATCTAACTGATTAAAACTGGAAAAAAAATTTTAACAATGAAACAAGTTTGTACTTTTGTCTTATTTATTATATTATTATTAAATTTCCACAACTTAGACTTGCATAAAATATGTGCTATTTTCATAAAAATTCCATAATTTGCCTATAAGTAACATTTTTGTACCTTTTCATTTGTTTGTTTGAAAATTTGAAGTGGCACACGTAGTTTTTTTTTATGAGATAGTGGCACTCTTCCCAAAAAGGTTGGCCACCCCTGGTGTAAAGCAATATTATAGTAGCAGATTGATTGTTATAAAGCTGTTAAGTTATTAAATGTATTCTCCAAAAACGCGACTCTCGTCCCCTCTCTCTGTTGTCTGATCGGAACATCCTATTTATTATGATCATTGAATTGTTTTTGTGTTGATCTAAACATTGAATAAATAATCATTCTTCCTCTCTCATCTTTAGCTGGGTCACAAGGTAGACAGGGAGGGTTATTACAACTTCCACACCACACCAATGGGGGGGGGGTTGAGCCTCGACATATTTAACGTGCTTCGGCTCCCTCCGCATGGCGGATCTTCAGCTATATGAGGCTGGAACTCATGACATGCCGACCATGAATCCGTTACCTTGACTACTAGGTTACCATGGCTACATGTGCGAGAGGAGAAAGAAAGGCTAGAATCAGTACCATGCAAATTTTTATCAAATTCCTAAGCCAAGACTATTTCACTTCTTCCCTGGTTGCTCCATTTTCAAAACTCATATTTATTACTTATGTTAAGAAAAAATTGAATGCTTTTTTTTTCTACCCAAACTAACGTATTTGATGTGATTTATCCACTTTCCATTCATGTTTTATTTAGTCCACTTTCGAGCAAAGTACTATTATTAAGGTTCGTTTCGAATTATTTTATTTCTAATCACAAAAAAAAATCTTTTTCCCCCTTGGTACTTTTGTAATTTTTTTGAATGACTAATAGGAATCAAACAAAAAAAAGATAGTGTTTTCTCTGCTATAAATGTTAGATTATTTAAAGTGAATAATAATTCATTGATCCCTTGAAAAGCTTTTTCATACAATCGAAAGTATGTTTCGTTTTTCTTTTCTCCGAAAGTTATAATTTTTTTTTTTAACATCTCAGGCTTAACTTATTACAATATTCATTACTGTGTTTAACTAAATAAGTATATTTTCCCCTTTATGTTTATATGTTATTTTTTTCGTTATACATCCTCATAGATCAACAAGGCTAGATCAGATCCATGACTTTATATACCCTAAGACAGCGTTTCTCAAACTGTGGGGGCGCCCCCCCCCTTGGGGGCGTGATAACTCTACAAAGGGAAGAGAGTATGTGGAAAATTCTAAAACAAAAGATTATTTAGAAAAACAAAAATAAAAAGTTTATTGAAAGTAAACAAAATACAATTCTGACGTAATAAAAATGAAATACACATTTACACTGACATAATATATTTATAAATGTATCAATGCTCAATGTATTTGATAATTAATTTAACAATACTAATTTAAGAACAAGTTTAATAATTACCAGTGTGTGTGATCCCATAGTCATGCCATATATAAAATTATATACAAAGTAACCACTTATCTTGGTAATTTTTTTGGTTTATAATTAATCCCTTAATTCCCGATTAAAAGTTACGTGATTCCCTCCCAGTGCCACCGGACATACTGTCAAGGTCCATTCATTGCATTCCATAGTCTTCGGAATAATTTTATGGATAACAGTGCACAGAAAAATCGCACTTCGGAAAGACGTATATAAACGTACGGTGAAAATAACGCTTTGGCTGAGTGGGACGTTTATATACGCCGGTGTCACTTAAGAGGCTTACGTCGCATTCTAACTTTAGCATGAAAGTATGATATAATTTAATTCAATACATTGTTATTGTATGTAAGGGGGGCGAGAGGAAAATTATGGTTGAATATTGGGTCGCAAAGATTGAAAGTTTGAGAAGCACTGCCCTAAGAAAATCCAAAACCAACAACAGGTTGGCTGTAGGATCATGTCTAGAGAACCCCAGGCAATCTAGCATTTCTGGGTAAGCAAACTTGGTGCAGACTGCATAGTTCTTGGAACTATCAGTGTATGTTAAAGATCTAAGATGACATTGAGAAAGCGCGTAAGTGTAATTTAGTCCTTTCTGTATCAACCAAGCATCAGAGAACCACCCGGACGAATTAGGTTTATGAAATCAGGGAAGCGTTGTCGTCGTGTCCTTCCCGAAGGGAAGGAATGAAAGTTGCCAGAGCCTGTGAGACAGGTTGGACTTTTTTACGATAGATGGCGACACCACCTACTGCACCTCCACAATTTAGGCAAGGAATTGGAGGGGAAGGAAATATTCCCCAGCCCCCTGTACTCGTTGTTTCTGCTGCGACCACCCACGAGATTTTCGGCCCCCTGATTTAACGAGCCCGTACTCCGTGTGTACTCGGTGGCATCGGGCATCGAACCCAGGCGCTCCGGTCTAGAGTCCGATGCTCTAACCACTAGGCTACTCATGTCCTAGCGTTAATTTGTCTATGTAATCAGCTTTATAGACAAAAACAATGAAAGGTGTTTTACAATATAAAAATGTTCAACTTTCATATTAGTTTTATCTTACCTGTTTCTCGGATTGCCTGTGTATTAAAGCCCGTTTTTGGTAAGTCTACAGCTGATGATTTCTGAAAAGGAAAATACAATGTGAGACTTGATTTCATGAGATAAAAAAAAATTATCATTTTATTTTCAAAAGGCTTATTTTGAGAATCACTTAATCTTAATTTTTAGAATAAAAAATGGAACTTTTTTATATGCTAAACCATTATGTAAAACTACTATCTTTTCAACAATGCCTACAATCTTGTCAAGTACCTTTAGTTTATCTTAGATAGCAATTTTAATAATTAATTATCATCATTAGTTTTTGCAATACTCACTAACCCTTTCGTGGGCCTTGGGAAGATTACTTCCCATCTACATAATCTTACAAAACACACCTGAAAGAAGCGGAAAACCCCATTATAATATATTTGCCTTGCTATTATAACGATGGGAATACTAATTTCCACACTAATCTTTTATTTTCTTACTGATCTTGCTCTCATAAATAATATCATACTGTGGCAAGTACACAAAAGACCAGCTAACATTTCGTATAGCATCAGCTCGTCAGCTAATAGACGGATATTCCTTCCTGCCAGCTTCCAAGCAAAGAAGTGTGTAGTTCCGGCTGATGTGCGCTCAGCCAGTGTGGGAAATCATATACCAAAGATGTAGGAAATGTAGCAGAAAGGGGCAAGAAAAGAGGACCCGCTACATGTGTGCTGAATGTGATGTCCCCTTGTGCGTGGCAACATGCTTCTCATGCTTTCATGGCAAAAAATCACCATTAATTTTAATTTTCTTTATGGCGTTGAATGGTTCCTTGGGAAGTATTCTTCCCACCCCTGAAATTTAAATGTAAACATAAAATTCAGCAAAATAGGATTTATTTTCTTAAATTCTATTGTTTAATTGTTGATAAAACAAAAAAAACTACGAGAAATTCAAAAGAGAAGTAAATGACCCACGAAAGGGTTAAAACAACCTTATAAACCAGCTAAGTTCAGCTTGCGACATACTCTAAAATTTAGCATTTTCACAATATCAAATAACTTACCTTTGGTGGCCAGGCAGATGCGACAGTTTGGGCTCCTTCTATCCTTGGAGAGTCCGGCATGGGACTTCTGAAAGCGTCCTGTGATGGCGGTGGTGGCCAATTGGGCTTAGGTGGGGCTGCTGGAGGGGCTTTGTACGTGATGGGAGTCCCGGATGAAGAATTGTGTTCGAAGATGTCCTCCTCTATTATGTGCGCTTTGGGTACCTGTAACAAAGGACTTACATTAATGCTTCCTGAAAGATGTTCAAAAATACAATACTGTGTTGTAAAAAAAAAACAACTTTCCTTGATACATTTTTATTGAAATTTATTAAGCAATCTTATAAAAAAGGGTTATTTCTGTCATTATCTTAGTACTTAAGTCTTATTCATACACACACGGCATATGCTTTCCCTGGTAAATATTCCACTGCACCAACAAAAATGCGTAGCCCACTGAACTTTTTCTCTAGTTCACTTCACATTTATTGGACGTATATAGCAGCATTTATAACTGAGTCAATATATAAAGATTTGGTTTTTTAACATATCAGGCTTAATATTTTATAGCAAAAGTAAATATTTTTAAAATAATTTGTTTATGCAAAAAGAGTTGTGTCTTCTGTCTCATGTTAAATTTTATACATTATCTCTCATAATGTTTAAAGTTATGGAAATATGCTTGTTTGTTGTTATATATTTGCTTAAAAAATTGTAAAAACAAGAAATACAGTTAATCAGTTCCATTCATCACTTTAGTATTAAAAAAATTTCAAAATATATTATTTTGTACTCCTTATTGTATCTTACAATAAATTATATTGACCCAACAAAAATGTTTTTTTTATAAGACATTTAATAGTCTGAAGAATCATGGAGCTTCAAGAATCCATCTACGGACAATAAATATTCTTAGAAACTCATTTCGTGAATTGTTATGAATATATAAAGTATGCGTAATTACAGTAGAACGTCGTTTATCCGAACGTTTATTATCCGGAGCGTCAAATATCTGGACCAAAGTCCGGATACATTTTCGGATAGTGTTTCGCTCAACAGTTGTTTCGCGTGAGACTAAAAGTGACGGGAAAATCTATGATGAGAGATATTTGGGGAATTTCCTTTGTGTGATTTGGTAAATATCTGCGCGGAATATTAGGTCAGTTTGTTTCCAAGTGAGGGGGTGTATACGTGCTCTTTTGTTGCGTTTTGTTGATGTAGAAACCAGGATGGCATACGATGCAGAAGACTGGATTTCAAATGCTAAATGATGACGAGATTATGACTTCCGAGCAAGAAGAATCCGACCCTGTCGACGATGAAACGGATGAAGACGAGGACAACAACGAAAGCAGCAAGGGTCCATTAAATGCTGACGCGTTTTTCTGCGTTACAGACAGCTATGGATTGGTACGAAAAACAATCAGATTGTCGTCCTACTCAACTACTCAGAGACCTTGCAGCGAAAAAACGAAGGTGTACAGTGGTACCACGAAAAATATATGATTTTCCACAATAAAAGTAAAATTGCGACCTTTTGCACCTATTTTGTTTTTTCTTCGAGCACGTTTCCCGCATGGGATGATTTTCAATATTCGTATAGTGTCCGGTTTCATATACTGCATGGATCGCATTCGGTTTTCGGTTACCCATACAATCACGTATCCGAATGGTGTCCGGTCCCAATTGATTCGGATAAACGACGTTCTACTGTAATGTATAAACGATCCCATATTTAATCATAGATTTTTAATCTTCAGTTTTATATTTTAATACAGTCCCAAAATTCGACATTATCTAGATAAAATGCAAGTTATTAATGACATTAAAACATAAATCATTTGACAAAATTAAACTCAATTGTCACATTATTTAAGTTCCGTCCCTCACGTGGATTTTGCTTTTCTCTGGTATACAGTTTGTTGACTTACCATAGACTCGTCTACGTGATTGTTCATGAGCAACTGCTGTTGCTCATACTGCTTCTGCAGATGTTGCTCGTACTGCTGCTTGTAGATGGCCGCCATGTTGCTGTCCTGTTGCTGATGCTTAGTCGACGCACCGCGAGGTGGAGGGGGAGGTCCGACTGCAACGAGAACGTTGATTATTCTATAGATAATTATTTATATGGAAAATAAGATTGCTAATGTTAATGAGAACAGAAAAAGAATTATTTTTTTGAAAACACTATTCTAGTGAATCGAATTAGAAGGAAAACTATCTAACATTGATTTATCTAGATTACATGTGAAAATCGTTTTAAATTATTTGAAGAGTTTATGTCTTAGTGGAAGTACAGTTTGTTTAATTTACAACAACTCAAATATCTTAATTGAAGAAAATGTGATCAAAGTGGTAAGCGAAAAAAAAGCCACAACAATAGTGCTTTCAACATTAAGTACATTTGAACAGAGTATGTAATTTCATTTATAGTAATTGAAAATATAGTTTAGTAACTAGAGACAGAATTTCATATGCTCTTCTAAATCCTTACATTGTGAGATTGTTTCTAAAAAAACTTATAAAATCAAAAACATTTACACTACTAGAAAGTTGTGAAATTGGTTTCAGCTCAATAAAACAACCACAACCATATTTCCCCCTTTGTAGTATTTTACATTCCCAGAGTGTTAGAAATAATTTCAATATTCCGAAACCAATTTAATTTTACAAAAATTGCATATCCAGTATCTTAGAATTCAATGAAAGATACTAAAACTAAATAATTTTGTTTATTTAAAAAAAATGAATTTTTTAATAAAAGATTTTTTGAAATAATTATTTAGTTAGATTACTCCCAAATAAGTAACTTTACAAAAGAAAAAAAAATTATTATATTAGAAACAAAACTTACTTTTAAACTCTGCTTTTGATACAGCAGTTGGTGACTGGGAAGCCTTTTGTTGCTGAACGTTAGTTTGTTGTGATTTCTGATAGTTAGTTTGTTGTTGTGTAGGTTGTTGGTAGCTAGCTTGTTGAGATGATTGCTGATTTTGTTGATAATTTACTTGTTGGCGAGTAGCCTGCTGATTTTGCTGATAATTAGTTTGTTGTTGATTTTGTTGATAGTTCGTTTGTTTCTGTGTCTGTTGTTGAGTTTGCTGATAACTGGGTGGCTGTTGTGTCTGTTGATGATCAGAACCTCTTGTCTGATAATTCTGATTTTGCTGATAATTTACTTGATTAAGTTGTTGATATGTTGTTGTAGTAGGAGACTGATAACCGGGATGCTGTTGTTTGACAGTCGGTGACTGATATCCCTGTGTCTGCTGCTGATAAGTGCTCTTCTGATAAGTCTGCTGATAATTAGTTGCCTGTGGCTGCTGATTTTGATAATGCTGGTAGCCGCTGACAGATGTCTGATAACTTGGCTCTTGATAATTTTCTCTCAATGGGGACTGATATCCAGGGGATCTCTGATGAGAACTTGTCTGGTAAACAGTAGTCTGCTGATACTGAATAGGTTTTTCCTGCTGGTACTGATACTGATTCACAACCTCCTGAGTGGTCTGATATTCCACACGGCTAGACCTTTGCTGATTCTGCTGCACCTGTTGATGCGAATCGTAACCGTTGTAGTATTGCTCGTTTGATGGTGGTTTGGGCTTAGGTGGTGGCGGTGGTGGTGCTGTCTTTGGTTTTCTTACTTGAGTACTGCAATTAAAAAGTATAATGATGATTTTAGTAATTGTATTCCATACGTAATGGAAAATATATCGCATCTGAAGGTGACTTATAAAACAATCGTTCCAAATATTTTAAATATCTGAACTGGACCCTACACTGACGAGCCAAAACATTATAACTATCGCCTAGTTTTTCCATGAATTCGTTTGGGTGACGCGGAGGGCACGTGATTAAATAGGAATAGTATTTTTAAAGTAAGCCCAGTGGCCGAGTGGTAGCATATCGCGCTTCCCTACCACAAGTCCGGGGTCTTATCTCCGGGTTGGGCAACGTCGACTAAGCATTTCATCCCTTCAGTGGGTCAATAAAAGAATACCAAGCTTGCTTGGGGACTAAACACTGAGGGTTTCCCGCCAAGCTGACCACTTGACCGGAACATCTGCTCGTGCACTTCAGCGCATAAGGTCACGAATACTGAGATGGGTACAGTAGGCTTTACCCTCATGAGCTGTTGAGCCACTGAGTTTAGTATTTAGTATTTTAACTGCTGATGGAGAAGGTAAGGAATAAATTTTAAGAGGGATGAGCGATCTGCTAATCTAAGTGAATGTAGAGAGGGGGTAGTTTGTAATGGCCTGAAGACCCCGAACGAGAATCTTTTCAACTGCACTACTGGTAGATTGCTCACGAACTGCGTTGTTAGTATTTATGAAAAGTGAAACTAGCATTAGACGCCAAGCTGTTAAACGCCTATGCGTTACCAAAGAAAAATGACGTTAAAAACTGTCCCTCTTGGTTAATTAAAGTTTTCGCCAGGCAGTGACTCCGCTGGCAGTCCAATACAATGCAGGTCCAAGTGGAAATGTTTCGGAACACATTTCAGTGTATATTGTTAAATATGTTCCTCTACTGATCAAGTGTCATCGTCAACTGCGCCAACAGTGGACCGGGGAACATCGATACCAATCCATAGATAAGTGAAAGGTAGTTCCCTGTTTGGATGAATCACGATTTCTTATTCATCGCGTAGATGGCCATGTCAGGGTACGCTGTCTGTTAGGTGAACAGGAGCTGCCCCCATGTACTGTAGGTCATACACAGACTGATGGTGGGGGTATTATGCTTTAGGGGACAATCTCATGGACGACTCTGAGACCTGTAATTGTGATAAAACAGACCATAAAAGCTGCGAACTGGATAAACATACAGGGTGTCCGGGCTTAAAGTATCCAAAAGTTATGGCTAAATATTACAGAACTACCCATCAGAATGTAATAAACAGTTCATCCGTAGATTGGAAACCTTTCCGAGATTATTTGGATCTAGTTCGATTGGTCTCACGTGCGCGTATTATTTGGCAATTACAGACGATAACCTTGTTGCACTGACTTCATTAGTAAAGATGTGGACGCCACAGCAAAAGGTGAAGTGCGTACTTTGGTTAACGGAATTGAAATCAATCACGCGTGTACAACGACGAGTTCGAACAGAATGGAATGTCGATTCTCCGACATCAAAATCTATCCATCAATGGGAAAGAACCTTGTAGGAGACGGGAACTTAGGTATTTCAAACTGTCAAGTATCCTTATGTTTTCATGATAGAAGACACTGTTGATCGTGTGCGTGATTCATTTTGTAGAAGTCTTGATAAGTCTATTAGGCAAGCCACTAAAACGACATTCTATTTTGTTCAAACGCGTGGCTGTACACGCGTGACTGATTTCAATTCCGTTAACCAAAGCAAGCACTTCACCTTTTGCTGTGGCGTCCGCATCTTTACTAATGAAGTCACTGTTACACTGACTTCATTAGAATCGGTTACCTTCTGCGTTACCGAATAATGCGCGCGCATGCGACCGATCAGACTAGACCCAAAAAATTTCGGTCGGGTTTCCTATCCACAGATGAACAGTTTATTTCATTCTGATGGGTAATTTCGTAATAATAAGCCATTATTTATAGATACTTAAAGCCCGGACACCCTGTAGTTATGGCTCAGTTGCTCTCTTACATGGCATCTGTCTATCCAACTGGAAATGGAATCGATTCCAGCTGGACAACACCCCATGCCATAAAACTCGGATACAGTTGAAGTGATTCCAAAAGCATTATGATGAATTTCAATTAATGTCTTGGCCACTTTACTCGTTGGATCTTCATCTGATAGGGCACATTTGCGTTTTCATAGAAAAGCAGCTCAGAGACCATACACCATCTTGTCGGAATGTCTCGACTTTACGCGACCGCTGCTTAGATATTTGATGTAACCTGTCTTCAGTCATCTCCTAGAGCTTGTGGTATCCATGCCAAGGCGAGTTATAGCTGTTTTTCTGGGCAAAGGTGGGCAACACATTATTGAATAGGTGATCTTAATGTTTTGACTCTTAAGTGTATATTTATTCTTAATGAACTTCAATAATTTAATTTGGTTTATCCAAGATGCTTAAAAAATGCTTATAAAAATAGGCTTTTGTTATTATTGGAAACCCCGTAGGCTTTGATCCAGTCAGCATGAAGTAGCATTTAATTATAAAGTAAACATAAAAAAAATGGTTTTAATTTTTTTTTTTTTCATGATTTTTGTAGAAAGATAATGATTATATTAAATATAACTTTTCTTTCGAAAAATCTTTAAGATTCAAATAATTTGGAACTCACATAAGATGGATTTATATTTCAAAATTAAATATCTCAAAATATTTTTACTTACTTTTGAGCACTTTTTACGTAAGGTCCGCTATCTGAAAACAAATATAAATTTATGCTATTAAAAATTTTAAAATACAAACATTTAATATTGAGAAATAAGTTAATTTTCATAAAAGTTTGAAATTTGTTTTTCAGTTTTTTTTTAGAATCAAAATGCAAAATCCTAACTTTAATTCTTGGTCACGAAATTGAATAATTAATGCTGAAACATTTTATACTTTTATAGAAATAGAAAATTTTCAACGGCTTTCTTTTGACATTGATCTAAACTTTATCAATGGTCAATTGCTAATATTTACATATTATTTTAATTGGTTTAGTAATATTTTTAATCATCTTAATGTATTGATCATAATAGAGATAATTATATTTAATATTCAATAACAAAATAGTTTCTACACAAAACAGCAAAAATATAACGAACAAGTTTCCCACACAAACAATATTTTATACAATACAATAATTATTAAGTAAACACACAACACATTTAAAATGCATACAAAAAATAAATTATTAGAATTAATCAACATCTGTAATTCTTTCCCATTATAATTTTTTTGCAAATAGTTTTGTCTTTTTCACTAATTTGAAAAGAAAAAAATATCTCGACATGGCAGATTTCAAAGGGTACACACGAGCAATAAATATATTCCAAACTGTTTATTACTGTACTAAAGTCTTTTTCATCGGATTTGGCAAAAATGTAGCTATTTTATAAATTTTTAAAAATTTAATTAAATAATGATGTTACGTATTTTTTTTCTTTAATTAATAACAATATCCTGTGTTTTATATCATGATTTAGAAATAAATATTTAATTTAGCTTAAAAATGCTTAGTCATAAAAAATAAACAAAATTAGAAAAAAAAACATAATTATATTGTTTATACTGTAGAACTTTTTAGGATTTTCTAAAGCTTTATCTAACAATAATCAACCTGAGACCTCTCTCTAGTATATTTTTCTAAAAACATACAATTTTTGTTTCCGTTCTTATTCATCTATCGCCTTGCAAACGATTTTTCCGACCATAATACTATTTTAGCAGGAAAGCACAAACAAGGTCCAAAATTTCCGTAATAATATCGTCTGCTTGTAACATCCTAAAATGTTTTTTTTATTCCTAAATTCCATTTTTTTGTAACACTGATGGCATTAATGATAAAGAAAAATGAATAATATTTTCAGAAGTATATACCTTGCTTTGCCTGCTCTTCCAAGAGTTGAAATACGGCTGATTTCTGCTTAAAGCTCAAACTTTCTGGGCCTTCCTCGTCTCTATAAAATGAAAAAGAAGGAAATTAAGAATGTCTTCTCTGTAATGAAATAATAATTGATGCAAAATTTTCTTTGTACTGTTTTTATTTAAGAACTGAATTTTTAAAATATAATAGTTTTTAAATGAATTGCGTTGAATAATCGGTTGTTATCACAATATATCTTATAGAAAAGGATATTTTTTTAGTAAATCTCCTCTAAAATCTTACTCCTCAAAAGATTTTATTTAAGTTAGTTAAAAGCTTCTAATTAAAAAATTATATTAAACGAAAAAATACAGTTTTTATATTTACATATAGATTAAAAAGAGAAACGGTAACTCCAAGTTGAACTCAACGTGATTTTTTTAAATAAATTAAACACTTGTATAATCTTTTTTAAGAAAAGAATCGCCAAAGATTTCAAGGGTTATGGCGACCTACTTGATAACATCCTAAGGATAATTCCTAAAATTTGCTGAAATTCGCCAAAAACCGCATATCGTTCGGGATTAATGTCAAAATTGCCTTGCATCCCCCATAATTTCTTAAAGAAATCTCCTATAATTGTCTCAGTTATTTTATAAAAATTCATATAATATTTCTTTTTGATAAAAAATAATATTTTTTATATTTAGTTTGTAAAAAGTATTATTCATGATACATATATTATTTTAGCTTTAAAAAAACCGAAATACAAGAAATATAATTGTCCACTCCTTCATAATCTAGCGAATAGTTAGAAACTCTGTCATTAAAAAATTGTCGCTGCTGTGTTTCTTTTGAAGATCCTACAAAAAAGAAGACCTGTTCTTTCGACTTGTAAATATACTATTTTAGAAAATCTACTTGAAATATATTGATGATCAGCAGTCTATTTCGCAAAAAAACATATACAGTGAACTTTTTTTATCATGGCATCATGAAAAAACACATTCGCGCCTAAAGGAACGGAACTAACAAGAGATAGAGAGACCCCTTACCCGGAAATTTGCCCTTCAGTCAAGACTTCCGTCTGCTTTGCAAGAGTCTCAGCAATATTCTCTGTGGAGTACAACGACAATGGAGAGTTGTACGGATTGTGCACGACGGCTTTCACAACTGGAGGCTCCTATAACAAAAAGTTCCGTACAATGAAATTAATTTCCTATTCAGAAAGCATTTTCAAAGAACAATTGTTTTTTAACATGATTTTAAAATTACGTATTTCTCCTTTTATCTTCTTCTTTAGCATCCATTTCCAACAAATAGTTTCAAATAATTTATAAAAATAATTTAGGGTTTCGAAATAAACCAGTAGCTCGATTTAAAATATATATATAATAGTTACGTGCGTTCTGAATATTGAAAGAAATTTTAAGTTTCACAATGTTCGAGTTGAATTGTAGTAAAACATAGTTTTTAAAAATAAGATTGGAAAATACAGAAAACTATACGCACGTGTTTATATATATTATATTTTGTTTAAATAAGTACTACAGATCATGTGTTGTCAAAGTTATGTACTATAATTGAATTAGTCGACCTAATTCTGCATGGGTTTCATTGAAAAATATTATTTATTTATTAATTATTAGAAAAAAATCTTTTAATAAATTACTTATTCAACTAAAACTAGTTTAAATTCCTATAAAAAAAATTTGAAGTATAGTGTTTATCTTTTAAAACGAAACTTTTTTTTAAAAAATGAGATAATTTTTAAGCACTGCCCCACCAACCATAAAAATATTTATCGAAAAAAATTAATCAAATTTGGTATATTTGGTTTGTATATTGCAAAATAAATAAAGTCATAATTTCATAAGAATGGATACTTGATAAATACCTATAACTAACTATACCTTTGATGAATGCATTCGTAAAGAAAATGAATAAATTATACTTCTATTGTTTTTTAAAAGCATTTTAGTAATATTTGTCTAATTCCGTAATTAATATTAAAACTAAAAATAATTATTATTTAAAAAAATTATTAATATCCAATGAAAATATTATAATATTTATAAATAGTATAATCTCATTTTCATTGCAAGGAAAAAAGAAATCTTATTGAATAATAATTTTAAAAATGGATAGAAAATCAGTTAATTACCTTTCCTTTTCTGGGGGAAAGTAAATCCTCTCTAAAAATGAAAAAAAGATAATTAGTACAATTGAAAGGGAAATTTCAAGAAACATTTAAAGCATTTATAACTTTACAAGAATCAATATTTCACATAGAAAAAGAGCTGTCTAGTTCTTACTATGCTCAGGATACAAAGTAACATTTTCGAAATATATTTTATCACAAAAATTAAACAAAAGTAATAATAAAACTGCATTCTGAATTTTAAATTATATACATTAAGATTATTCTTCGTAAATTTTACAATACATTCTCAATTTTATCATTTATTCAAATACCTAAAACTGTATAATTAAAGGATTTTTTTTCAATTTTTCTAACGTCTAATATGAAGTTATAACCCTTAAACCTTATTTTATTTATTTATTTTGTGTATTACCAAGAATTTTTTGTATTTTAAGAAACATTAAAAAAAAGCTCTTAAATTTCTGAATCGTTTGCTTCCTTCTCCAACAGATGGCGCCACAAAAAGTCATCTCGTGGGATTTCGCCAAAAGATGAGTAATAATCTAGAAGTTGTTCCAAGGGCAGAGAAACCCGTGTGCCTTATTTTGACATTCAATACCTAGCTACTTTTGGAATACACCGCAGCTGTGTCGTCTTCGAAATTCTTTCTAGCTGTCAAACTACCAACTTCCTTGACTTTTTTTTTTCCTTTCCTCATTTCACACTTTTCACTCCCTCTAAACATTGTTTATCTTCCGGTAATTTTTTTTTTCTAAAAGTTTTTTTCTACTGACACGTTTCTATCTTGTAAGATCAATCGCCGAAGTGACAAGAAGGCTGAAAATTTGACATAGCTCTTGCTTACATAACGTGCAGTTAAAGAATTGTGCTCCTGACAAAACGAAGTGGTAATCAGTGTGTTTGTTTTATTTTAAATAAACAGACTGTTATAGAATTAAATAAGTTAAAAAATAAATAAATCTCTTAGTAACTCCCTTCAGTTTTAATGTGCTATATGTCACAAGAACAAACATATATTTCTTTTTATTCAATGCTGGGCTTTTTATAAATATAATTCTAAACACATTTTTTCTCTTCACGAATAAGGAATGGAGATAATCTACGTAGAATGTAGCACGAGTAATATTTCAAAACGGGAGCTATTAACAACAGATTACATTAAAAGGATTAAAATGGAATGTAAATTTCGTAGAAAATTGGGGAAAGATATGTAATAAACGTGTTACTAAAGGTTGAGAGATATTTCGAGTTGTTTCCTGTGGAAGTTCAAAAGACATATCTTAATGATGGTAATCATTCGCATAATTTTACTACTATTTACATCTACTTTTCATGTTTTCAATATATTTTATTGAAAAAGGGGTATAAAATTTTTAAAATACTTTAATAAGGCAATCTTATTAAATATTTGTTTCTGTAAATTATATGTAATTTATATCTACAATCCCAATTTCTACTTTCTGTTTTATCTCATTTAAAAAAATGCGGTTATTAATTAAAAATCCATATTGTATAGTATAGTTACAGTATATATGTAATAAGAACAATGGTATTCGTTATTATAATTTATGCATGTTGAGCAAATATTTTTGATGAGTTTGTTATGGCATCGGTTAAATGAAAATTCTTATACTCAATATGAAAAAAAGAGCCATAAAAATATTTACGAATTGAAAATTGTTTAATTTTTGCGAATTGATTGCTTGTTTATTAATGACGCACTTTGCACCAATATTAGAGTTGTTGGCAACGGACCTTGTATATTTGAACCACGGTCAAATGACGAGAACATCTCCTAAGCTGGCAGGCCACTGTAGCTTCCAAGAGTTCGTGACCATGACCAGTCGGCTTCTGTGGTCATTATGCATTTCGAGACATTAACTCATATCAATGCAAACTATTACATCTCATTTATTCTATAGTTTTATTTCTCAAATATATATTTAACTGTAACTAAATAACAAGATTAAAGAGTACGGAAATTTATACAGAGTGAACTCAAAATCTTGCCCTGATAATAAAAATTCATTACAAAATAACCGTTTATTATAAAAATGTATTTGGTATCATTGGGTGGCCGCGGTAGCCAAGTGGTCTAGGCATCGGATCGTGGATAGCATGTCATGAGTTCGATCCCAGTACCACTGAAGACCTGCCGTGTAGGGGAGTGATGCACGTTAAATCTGTCGAGAGCTCAAACGTCCTCCCGTTGGTGTGGTGTGGTAGTTAGGAGAGGGGGTGCCAGCTCAGGTGTCGTCCACTTCACTTGACCATGGTTCAAAATTACGCGGACCGTCCCCAAAAGCCCTCGTGTAGCAGGATAGTGGGACGTTAATATTCACTCACTCACTCACTTGGTATCATTGGATAGGTCAGTTGTAGTAAGTTTTTGTGCAGTATGTGTCGCGAATGCTCTTTCAAGAGTGATTCAGAGGAATATTTACAAGAGAGACATCATTTTTAGCCAAAATGGTGTCGATTCAAGAGAAAGCCCGTTGTGTGCTTTGGTTTTACGAAACGAAATCTCCCATTAATGTTTAATTTGAATTTTGACGTAGTTATGAACTTCAAATGTCGCAAACAAGTTTGGTAAAAATTCTCGATGAAAGGCTTAAGTTGCATGCTTATAAAGGGCAAGACTTGTTAAAGAACACTTGGAGGGAACTGGAATACCGCTTTTTACATTCTCCAAGCTACCTTGGAGGGAGGGGGGGGGGTCATACGTTGAAATTTACTGAGATAAATAGTTTTTAATTGCTCGAACACCCACCGCACTAATACAAGCCTTCTTATCTTTAGAAAAAGAGGTCCTCAGGATGAGACTGAGAATCAATGAGAATAAGACTAATTCCATTCCTTGCGGCAAAACATGTTTTGACAATTCCCACTTTAAAATTGAAGAGTATAATTTTGAAATTGTTGACAGTTTCACTTATATAGGCTTGGAAATTAACATTAGAAACGATTGCACTACTGAAATCCAAAAGAGAATTACTATGGCTCATAGAAGTCTTAATGGAATACGAAAATATATAAAATCGAATTTAATCAAAAGAAAAACAAAGGTTCTATTGTATAAAAGTCTCTTAAGATCAGTATTAACTTATGCATGTCAAACCTGGTCCATGTCTCGAACAGATGAGAACATGATAAGTATCTACGAAAGGAAGATTTTAAGATTTATTTTTGGAGGAATTCAGGAAAATGGAACGTGGCGAAAGAGATCAAATTTCGAGCTTTATCAATCATATAATGAATCTGACATTGTTAACTTCATCAAAATACAACGAATTAAATGACAGGTTACATTGTCAGAAGGAAAGAAGACCGCACCACTAAAGAAGTCTTCAATACTCAACCAATTGGCACACGAAGAAAGGGCAGGCCAAATATAAGAGGGATTGATGGCCTAGAAAAAGATCTCCTAGTTTTGAGGACTAAGAATTGGAGAACACTAGCATGAAGAAGGTTTGCCGGAAAAAGGCTTTTTGAGAAGGCCAAGGCCCACCTGGTCTGTCGAGGAAAGAAGGAAGGAAATCGTTTTTAAAAATTCACAAATATATCCAAACAAGCATAGGTCTAGTTATAATAGTTTGAGAACAATAAATGTTTGCAATCAGGGCAAGACTTTTGGTTCACCCTGTATTTTAACTAGCCATGTTAATAATTCAAAACTTCAGTTTTAGTCTGTTTCAGATGCAGGTTTTTGAATATGTAAAATAAAGGTTAAATTAGATGTTAGCATCCTGTGTTACATTTGAGCACTGCGTTCTATTTTTTTCATCTTTTAGACAAGAGTAATGAAACGTGACTAAATTTCTCCTGATGGATAAAAATTGCCTTAGAAAACAGCACGGCGTGTTTTTTTTTTCAAGGTTACAGGAATAGATCAGCGTGTCAGTGTCTGAATTTTTAGAAACGCGCTCTGTTTGAAAGGCGAGGAGAATTGTTAGACGAAAGGAGCAGTGGGCGTTCAGAATTGTACAAAAGGTAACAGCTGCATGACAGGGGGTTGGCACAGATTAAAATTAATTCAGTGGAGACAGCAATAGTGTTACACCATCTATCACGCTCTCAGCTAAACCTCATGTGTTCGACTTTTAATTTTTCCGACATAAACACTGCAATCGAGAGGCACTAACGTAAGAGTAGGGTGAAATTTTCTAAAAACGCTCTTTGGCGTCTTCCTAAAAATGAGTTCCAGATGTATTTCGTAAACGGTGGGTTATAAAAAGTGTGTGTTATTTCAAGAAGTTGGAAAATTGAAGGTCTTTCTTAATTTATTTCCAGTAAGTTTAAATTTAAATTAATAACTACAATTTCAAACTTATAACTTCTAGATTGTCTCACTTGATCATATGATAAATGATAGGCTGAACACATTTAAGGAATCTTCATAAAAAGGAAATATTGATTCTTATTTGTTCGAAATAACTGGATTTTTCTAATGCAAATTAAATTTGTACTTTAACTGCATTAGAAGTACTTTAGAAATCGAAATTATGGTACTAGTATGGTATTAGTATTGAAGATGTAGGTCTTATTTTCTGAAAAGAGACACATAAAAGGAACATTTTTGAAAAATCGATTTATCCAATAACTTTGCAAACATATTAATACTATATAATTGAATATTTTAATCAGAGATTTTGCCAAAGAAGTTATTCAAAAAAAAATTTCCGGTTTAAAACGAACATGAATTTTTATCGTTTGGAAGCTTTTTCCAAGTTACTCTCTACATATGAGTTTCTTTTTTTAAACTACTCAATTTTTTAAAAATGCTTTCATTAAAGAAATAAAAATAATGCAATAAATACACATTAAAAATTTGTGATTGTCTGGCCAGTCAGTTTTTTAAAAATGTTCCTTAAATTAAGTACTTTTTAACACGCTTTTATTAGCTTCACCTGTATGTAACGGAATCTTTGAACTCGATTTTTACTCACTTTAAAAGGTCAGATTAATTCGAAATTTTGCACACTTGTCAAGGCCGATGACAATACAATCATTTAATAATTTTGTTCTATTTCCTGATCAGAATCATCAGGATTAATGATTTTTTATTTCCAGATTTGGCGACTAAGACATTAAGTTACAATTCTAAAGCGAATTTTTTACTTTTTAGTTCGATTAAATATAAAAGAGTGTTCTTTTTAATTTTTTAAACTATGATTTATTATATATATATATATATATATATATATATATATATATATATATAGTAAAATATTGCGTGAAATGAGCCCTTAAACATGGCAAAAAGTATTTCGAATTGAAGTTTTTGTTACAAGAACATTCAAATTTTATCAAATAAGTAATAAGAGGTGATATTGAAGTTTATTCACCTTTTACTTAAAAGCCCAAAAGAATACTCGTGCATCTTAACAATATATCAAAACTCATAATAATAATCTATAACCATAATATCTTACGCGATATAAATATTCGTGAGTAATATTTATAATATGTTATATATATGTTAATAATATAGTTTAAAATTTAGAAAACACTCAAAAAAGAAAAAACTGGAAATTTTGAACTATTTTTATAAACCAATTGTTAAGTCTAGGGTCAAAATTTCCGTTTCAGAAAGTAGGAAGGAAGCTAATTGAATCTTCTTCAACACTTAAGTCTTGTACAATAAATGAATTCTTTTAACATAAAGAATGGATAATTTACCATAACTTTTGAAATGCAGTTAGAAAATTCTCATTTATTCTTTGCTTCAACGTTAATTTTTAGTGCTAACTTTCGTTTTTAAACTTTCATTAAAATAAACTATTTCACTTTCATTGAAAAGTGAAGGAAAATTTGTAGTAATTTAAGTAAAAAAAACCCAGAAAAATAAATATTCTTAAGTTAAAAACATTTTTTACTTGTTGCAGTAAAACTGCTTCGGTGAGGTATTCTCTTATGTTTAAATTTTAAAAAAAGTCATTTTTTTTGCATTGAAAGCTCCTTTGAAAGTTTAACAAAAAAAAAAACGTTTTTGTTGAAATTTTCGCAGAAAACTTCATTAAGTACAATGTATTTTTAATTTGTTAAAAAATACACTAGATCTCAATTAGATATCTTTATAAATCGTCTCAGAATATTATAAAAACACACATAATAGTTTCAAAATTATTTAAAAGCATTAAATTTAAATTTAAGGTTTAGTTATTTGTTTTAAATTGTAAATAAATTTTAAGCAGAATTCTTTTCAAACTAATTTTTAATTTTTTACTTGAATCGGTGTTCTAAAAATAAAAACAGCCTACACTTACTTAAGAAAACACCCTTTTATTTCAATGAGCATATTTATCCACTTCATAATTTTACTCAATCTAATTGTGGATATTATTTCTTTAAAAAAATATTTTGTTTAGAGCATAAGAAAAAAAATTTGTCTTAAGTCATAATAATTTTGTTCAAATAATCATTTCTAAACAAACAAAAAAGACCTGATTTTTTTTAAATTAAGTAATTTTTGTAAATATTTAATAATTTTTTTGGAGTTTTTTTAATGGGAAGGAATATAAAAAAAAATTTAAGTATTTTAAAATTCTGCATTTGAAAGATTAAATAGTTCAATATTACGAAATATTTTCAACATATAATATTTTCACTAAATACAAGTTTCAAAAAATGCAATGTAATTATGAAATGCACTAATCCATAACAGTGAAATTGTTAACCACACTAACAAAATTATTTAAAAAAATATTTTTTTTTTTGCCTTCCCACATTTTCTAATACTTTATAGTCAGTCCTGTTTATCAATAATTTTTAAATAAATAATAATCGACATGCTCCAGTCTGATAATATAATAAAATATAAGCATTAATCAAATTTTTTTAAATGATGCAAACTTTATTAGAAATAAGCAATTGTGTGTTCTAAGAGTTAAATTAAAAATAATAGTGAGATATTTTTAAATTCAAAATGAGACTTTATAACTTCTATTTTAATCCTAAACCAATAACTAAAGATGTATGAGTGCAACATTTCTCAGAACGGAAAAAGAAAACAAATCTATCAACTCGATAGTATATATATATATATATATATAAGTCTTTTAAGTCAAATTTATGTTTAAAGCATAATTCTCAGAAATCGATTTAACTTCGTTTAAAATGATTGCAATATTCAGCCATAATGTAAAAATTTTACGTGTCTTTTTTCTAATTTTACATTTCGTGAAATTAATATTTAATCTTTAATTGCTTTTAAAATAAGTTTGAATTAAATCATACTTTGAATGGAATAGTATTTATACTTATTAATGTATTAGTTCCTAAATTGCAACAGCACACCTAGACTTTTATTTCAAACCTCAGATATATGAAAAATTAAATAACAATATCGACTTTTTAATTTTGATTTCTATCCTAACAGAGAATGAAGAAATGGTAATATAATTTTAGCCCTTATTATTGTTAAATATTATTTAAAAGTTCTGAAATCAATAAGAAATAAATATTGATATCTAAATGGCAACACCGTTATATATAATGTAATAACTTAACTTTTTATTAATCACAAATATTCCTTAATTTGAATTACAAAACTTGAAGTGAATTAAGAAAACGAAATCTAATTAAAAATTTTATTTGATCATTCTTAAATGGATAATCATTATATTTCGTCAATTCCACTATCAAATCAGAAATATCTACTTAAAACTTTTGACTTTGATATTATATCGTTAATTCATTAAGCTATTACGGCACCTAAGACTTTTACCTGTTACATAACCTATTAATTAACAAGAGTTAAATAATCTATAATTAGAAATTAATGAAAGCATTAACACAAAAACAGAAGATCAACTGACCTTTACCCGTCAAGGTTCACCTCCTGCACTGACCGACAAAAGGGAGATCCCTAAGAGTTTATAGGGAAAAGAGTAAAAAATGTGCGTAAAAAGACGTAGAATCAAAATCCCGACACCTTCTGCAGATGTCGTTATAGGGGAAAAGCAACGTGTGCCACCCACTGACTGCTGCCTCTAGGTGTCACTGCCTGCAGGGGGTTAATTTTGAACCGTGTGACGCACACTTTGATGTTGCACGTCCTAAAACTTCGCTATTTTTAAGCGAGGGTGGGTCAGAATTTGGTGACTCTAAGAAACAAGCATTTTTCCCTCCTCATTGTGTGACTCAAATGGAATCTTCCTGGATGGGAACACACCTTTTTTTCTCTCCGTCACCTGGGGGGCTTGACTTTAATTGCCTTTGCACAAAGGAGATGTTCTTTCACGTGCTCCCATTTAAGATTCTTTTTTCACTAAATAGGACATTTTTTGGGACTTCGGTTACTTCTGTCCTACATCTCCTTTGTTGTAGAGAAGGAATGCGATGTGAAGATTTAATTCGAAACAATGGTAATAGAGCCACTGGGAAATACGTTACTCTTATTTTGATCCTGAAAGTAGTTAGATTTGGATGGATGCTTGGGAGGATTTGGCAGCTAAATGTCTTAATCTATTTAGCATAGGTTTTCCATGCTAATTTGAGTCATCTTCTTCAAGCAGTCTTGGGTCTGCAAACATTATGAACCATTTATTTTCGAAGCCACACAGCAATAATTGTTTTGTCTTTATTTATTTATAGAAATAATTCCTACTGAAAAGATTTGTAAAATATATCCCCAATTTATTTACGCAGATATAAAAATTCTGAGCTGTTATTAGTATAAAACGAAGACAAAAATGCCCATGATAATATAATTAATTTTTATTTAAACTAACGTACCTCTAGACTTAAATTGATACCTAACACTTTCGCCTTCCTCTACAGGTTCGAGCTTTGCAAGGATTGTTTATAACGTACTTCCAAATTTGAGTGTCAATCAAAAGGCAAGGGCAATGCCTTACTTGGTCTTTCAATCTTATCCCCAAAACATCAGTGGCCTTCAAACTTCTACTCACGAAACCCTTATAATTATAAGATGTTTGGGGGTAATCCCATTCTATATACTTTTAGAAGAATATATCAAAAATAATATTTAAAATAGAATTTAAGTTGAACTATTATCTTTAAAGCAGTGTTTCCTGAGTTGGGAAACACTGTTTTAGATATTCCGTGTGGTTATACAAACTCTATAGAGAATATAAATCCATTTATAATTCTCTTTTCGGATTTTTTTGACTCATGAAATCTTAGAATTCCGTGGGACACAGTTTGAAGACCACTGTCTTGCACAATAACACTTTAAAGTGACCGCGATAGTTGAGGGGTCATGGTCACGAATTCATGACTGGATGACACTGAAGACCTTATAGAGACCTTATAGACCTTATAGAGAGGCTTATTCACATGAAATCTCTCAGGAATCATCGTTCTCACGTTGGCGTGGTATGGGAGTTTAGAGAGAGAAATTCCAGATCGGATGTCGTACTTATCTCTCTCTCTCTCTCTCAGTTAAGTATTATTCTAAATTAAGAGGTTAGTCACCCATAGCTCTCATGTTGCTTCAGAGGGAAATTTTAATCAACAATCAATCAAGTAATCGATGACATGTGAAGAATTCGAGATCATATTCAATTTAAAGTGGAACAGTCCTCATTATTCTACACGCCGAATTATAATAGAATCTGGACTCGAATCCATGGCTCGACTTAAACATGATGATAAGATGCTCGTGGTTGATATCACAGGGTTACTGGAATACCAAAACGAATCAAAGGAAATAATTATATTTGCTTCTTTATAACATAGATTGAATGTTTTAAAATGTATTTTTAAGTATTTGATATTTCACAAAAAATTCTTCTTAAATAAAAAGATGAATTTATCTATCAAAGAAAATTCTTCTTAAATAAAGAGATGAATTTATTTATCAAAAAAATATGTTATATACAACAACAACAATGTTACATAACATGCAGAGACAAAATATATTATCTTGAGTATATTTTTTTCTTAATTTCTAAATTTCATGAGTAAGAAATGTGTCTAAACAATGGTCCGTAAGCACACAACTCATCATAATACCTACAAATTAATTTATTTTGGTAAATAATAGGTTCAGATACGTATGCTACAGCGTTGTATCAGTTAGAATATAATATAAATATTCAAGAAATATGTAAGTCAATGATAATAAATAACGATAATAGAAACAAATTTATCTCTTTTATTGCTACCGCATAATTCATTCAAGTATTGAACGTTCAATTAAGCCTGGAATTGAAAAGGAAATTAATTTAATTTTTTTTTTCTAGAAAAATTCTTTGAATTATAATATAGATGTAATACCATTTCCATATGAGTATTATACTTAATGAAACTACATGTATTAAAATAAATACTTAAAATTCGGAGATATTAAACTATAATTTTTGAGATATATTTTAGGAATGGTTTTGTCCATATTTCTATATATCAGAGTAAAGAAATTTTAACAAAAAAAAAAAAAAATTATTTCAATTGATCATAAATATATGTGTGTGGAAATTTTTCAAAACTTTTAATTCAGTCTCTGAAGAGAAACCTTGTCCATATATAGGGGAAATATTTTTATTTTCGAAACATTTTTTATAAAAAGAGAATGTTTTGAAAATGTGTCATTTTTTCTTCGCTTTTAGCCAAAACAAATTGCATTTTTTTTTGTAACAATGCTCACAAAACAATTTTTTATGTACGTTCTAATTCAACTGATTCTATCAAAAAATTAATCATTTATACTCTTTTTCAAAGTAATGGTTCCAAACGTAGCTAATTACCTAAAAAATAAGTTCCCTTATATTTTGGTCGCTTTGAATCTTCCGAGAAAATATCTTAGGAAAGATTTTACAGAAGATCTCTGTATAACCTTATCCTTTCTACTCAATCAAAACAGATATCAAATTCAAATTTTGCAATCGCGGTTTAAAAACTATTATACAATTTCAAAACGAAATAAAATTTTAAGATATATGAAAGTGATATTTTTATCGCATTCATGAGGCACAATAAAAAATTATATCCGAAGATTCATGACAGGAAATTTGTTTCAAAAATGTCAATGCATGATTACCACCGCCATTATTCATTTTAGAACGAGTCCAGTTCCAATATGATGGACTGTTTACTGCAGAACATAGGCCCGTTGTTGAAAACTCATCCGTCTTTGACTAATGACGATGCCGTATTGGTAAGTGTCCAACGTCTGTCTCAAATACCTCTAATCCTTTGTGTTCCTTCTCTCCAAACAACAGGTGTACGGCTCGAAATGAGACAACGAAGGCTTAAAATAGTCTTTTTTGATTTAAAGACGAAGATAACCGTGACTTGTTTTCAAGAGTTCAATCATCGAGCAAACTAATTGGGACTCTGTATCCCTGTTTTGTTTTATAAGTAAGTACACAAGTCTTTCGTTTTTGTTTTCTTACAGATATTTGAAGGAATTCCAATTCTTATTTTACCAGCAGTTTCTTTTAAATGTATATTTTTTAGCATTTTATATATAGTTCTTAATATTTGTATATTATTTTAATTCGCTATAGATGCCCCTCTTTATGAATCAGGGTGACATCGCGGACCCCCAAGATTTTAAACAGCCCTCCCCTCCCCCCACCTCCCGTTTCTTCATTGGGGACTATTAAGTAATCTAGTCTAGTGTGGCACATTTTTAAATTTTTCCACGAGGCCTTTCAGGCTCTGTAAAAGAGGCAAATCTCAAAGTTATATGAGAGATTCCGAGGACCCCCAAGAGAGGTGGTATGGACCCCAGGGGACCGCGGACCACAGTGTAAGAACCACTGCGCTAGAGAGTTTGAAGCGTTTATTGGGATCAAAGATTTCTCCTAATTTTTCGTAACACAATATCTAGAATTTTCGAACTAACATGATTAACTACTGTTTACTTTTGTATTTGTTGACTAATATTCGATCTGTATAAAATCACATAGGTATTATTATACCTTAAAAGTGCCTTAAATTTATATATATTAGATATGTTATGTATGTAAATGTGTAATATTTATATATTATATATGTGTTATATATACTATTATATAACACGTATAATATACTTGTATAAATATTATATATATGTGTTAATATAGTAACCAATATTATATTAAGTTATAATAAAAATATTTGATTTTACATTATAAAAAATTAATCTTGTTAAATTAATGTACTTTGGATTAGGTTATTATTAGATCAGCATGTAATGGAATAATGTATTAATTGGTCTCTCTCTATAAGTTTGATGGAAATTTTAATCTAACACACATATATTGATTGTATTCGTTTATTGCTGCATATTATATATTGATTTAATGTTATTAATTTAATACATTATATGCTGAGAGAAAGAAATATACAATAATATTATTAGATCAAGTTGTTCTATTTTGCATTTATTACATGTTCATACATATGCACATAATATCTTAAATCTTACAATCTTAATTAACAGGCTGTCAAAATGTGTGTTATCCTGAGAAAAAATCAGAAAGAAAAAAAGATTATCTTGTTTTGAAGATAATAATATTCCTATACACAGTTTTCTCAAAAAGAAAAGCAGTGCCATCAAAATTACCTCCTAAATTAAAGTAACATAACAAAGTAGTTTTTTTTTCCTTAAAATTATTCAAAATATATATATATAGATATAATATATAGTAAATATTTCGATGATAATATTTCAATACAATGACTTCGTAAATAAATATAACATCATGAAAATGTACATTATCGTACAGAAAGACAAATACGAAGCCTTCAGTCTTAATTTTCAGTTGCTTATAACGGGGGTATTTATTTTAATTGTTTCTGTGCCAATGTCTAAATTTTAAATCTAACAGTTAAATAAACACTATATGTTTTCTTTTTATCTCACGACCTATGCAATTTATCAGATATTTTAAGTAATAACTAGATATATATATAAGATTCCCTTTCTGTAAACAAATAAATAAAAATTTCTATTTATAAGCAGAGCAACTTTTTTTGCTACATATGTTGCCAGCTTTAAGTAATATAAAAATCTAATAAAAATATTTTGCTTACCATCTGAATGGCTCAATTATATAATATAGAATATCATAATATGGCTATATTAAACATTTAAATAATAGTTAAAATAGTCTACAATCACAGGTTTTTAAATAGTCATGTGTACAATAAACCGTCTCTCAGGAATTTTAATTAATGAGATATGCGATTTAAAATAAACGACTTAAGTCAGTTTCTTTTGAAACTGCGTTAATTTTCAACAAACTAAATCCTTTATAGACAAACCGAAACTAAAAGTAAAGTTGAAAACGAAAATTTACATGTACATTTAGAACATTTTTTTAAAAAAGAAAGCAGCAAAAATACATCTTATCTCTTTAAAAATGGGGTGAAAACATATATAACACTTTTAAATACTTTAGAAACGAATTTTCTTGGAACCATTTCAGTCTGTAAAATAAACTGACACAGAGCTATATCTCCTTCATAACCAGACCGTTACAAACTAAGACCTGCGAGTTATCTTCCAATTCACCTTAACTTGACAGACGGAATTATCAATAAATCTTACCTCAGAGCCGATGTTTTACCTTGGAATTGTGCAAATGCCATTTTTCTGTCATTTATTTACCTTCCACGACGATGGCTGTCAATTATTATTGTTTGTCTTGGCTCGAAGTTGCGATTCCAATTGTCGCGTGGAATTCTTTTAGTTTCTTCGAAATTTTAGGGAAGTTGGAGGGGAAACCCCGCGCGGTCGGTCGGTCTCCTTGTGAAGTGGCCCCAAAAAGCAAATATATGAAACGAAAGCTTTTTATAAACATGTTCCACCTTTTTCCTCCCTTGGCCCAAAATTGGAACCAGAAATATCATCCAGAGCTTAAGGTTTATATTTGTCTCTCGTCCAATTTGTGTTGTTGAGAGATGGGAAGTAAAAAAAAGAATTTAAAATCCCCACCTGATTTTTGAGGTAGATGATGGAAAAGATGCTAATTTAGTTGATGGCATGATGGTTTTGAAAAAAAGAGAAATTCCCGATTCTTCATGGGATTTTTTTTAAAAGCAAAAGTAAAAAAAGAATGTTTTTACTAGTAGTTTCGATTTAAACTTCGATTTTTATATATTAAGGCTTTTTTTTTAAATTTCAGAAACTTAAGGATTTATGAAGTGCTTGAGAGATTAGATCAGTGCTTCTCAAATTTTCAATATTTGTGACCAAATTTTCAATGATAATTTTCATCGCGCGAGCTAGTTTTTTTTGCCATACAATAAGATGAAATATCTATTCCAATTTCAAAAATTAACAACATTTTAATTTCTTCATGTGTAACTGAAATTTAACAATAATAGGAGATTTTCAAGGTACTATTATTATTATTACTATTATTCCTTTTCTTAGAATGTCTGGAAAAAAGAAGCTCAGTTTCAAGAGGTTTTGGATTTATTACAGATCTTACCATCTGAAATCAGTGATGTACTAACAGATGATCTTTCAGATGAAAAAGTCCCAGCAAATAATCTGCTGGAATTTTCGTTGGATTCTTAAGATGAAGATCAAGAGACTGAACAAGACTCAAGGTGCAGTAATTCATGTTAAGAAAATACAGCATTTTCTTACCCCAGGATGTAGTACTTTAAAAAACATTCAATCGAAACTTCACTCAAATTGCACAACGAATAATGAATTTCTGTGTATTAATGGGGAAAAAAACGTTTCTTTGAATATCATTAAATTAAGTTTATGTGTTAAAAAAGTAAATAGATTTTAATAGTTTTGTAATCTTTAAAAATAAATATTTCGTGTTGTAAAGTATTAGCGTTCTCTGGTTATTTAGCTTTTTTTAAGAGTTAAAACTGCGTTAAAAAAATCATTCGGTATTTTCGTATTATGAGAATATTTTAGACCTTTGTGGACTGACGGTACTTTAAAATACCAATTTAAAGCATCCGACTGGTTACAACTTTTTTTTTTTAAAAAATTGAAATATGTGGATTTCTTTGTTATTTTTAAATTTTTTTGGTACATTTTAAGAAAAACATGCTAAAATTAAGAAGAGAAAAATAAATTATTATTACTAAAATGGGGAAAAAATGGGTAAAAATTGACAAAAAATAACATAAACGTGGCCCATTCTGTACCAAAGGTTTATAAACAGATTTTCAATTCTGATGTGTTGCTATTTTATTCATTGTTGAAATGACCTTCAGGATAAGAGGTATTTTAATTTTTACAAGAACTAGAACACACTTTATCTCAGTTATTATATGAAATTGCTTAAAAAAAACAGTGATTATATTAACATAAGGGACTGTAAATTTTGTAATGAAACAGTGATTGAAAAATCTGAAGGTTAAAACACTTCTACTATTATACAGAACTTACACGAAAAATTTCAGTTAATTATTTTCAAAACTTCTTTAGCAATCGCGCTGGCCCCGTTTAATTATTTTTTAAAAAATCACATTTCGAGTAAAACGCGTTTTTTAAAGTAAGACATCTTGCTTAAAGTAATGGCATCTAAAACACTTGTAGTGTTTGTTCTAGTGAACGGAAAATAATAAACTTGGAATTTTTATAAAGCTAATAAGATGGCCCACAAAATAAAATCATAAAAAATGTGCCAATTTTTGGCAAAATTCACAATTTTAGGGTAGTCGGATACCTTAATTAAGAACGAATTAAATTTCCCAAGAGTTGAGTATTTTATTTATGCATATTATTGTTATTCAAGAAAATATATTGAATGAAAAAAATTGCTGTAAATCATAATGCGGTAGATTAAGTGTGAATAAGCACTTTCTTAAACTACAAGTAAGAACCGTTAGATATTTTGGACAATACAAATGGCGACTTTTACTTCTTAACTGGATTATAAATGTCCCACGTGTTCTTTCATTTATTATTATGCGTATTGAGAGGCGGCCAATTGATTATCTCCATCAGATTTTTTGCACTTTTGAGTCATTATTATGTAAAGTGAGGTCCACTTCAACGCAAGAGTGACGATATCCTGATTATTAAGGAGCTGCAAATCTCAAGGGCTAACTCTCTTGAGTGTAAAACACTTAAAAATACCATTGTGTTCTTGAATAGATATAATTTTTATGCCACGCTTAATGGTGCTCTAAAAAACAGAATCGCTTCTCCGCCATTTTTAATGGGGGGGAAAGCGTTTGAGTATGTTGCTACACACACTTTTTGGTCTATTTTCTTCAAACATTTTAAGACATACCATCAGCACGTCTGAATCACTCGCATTATACTTGGGATGCTATTATTAGAAAATGCCACTTTATTTATGAATACAGGTGCTACGATGTACTGAAAGTGATAAAAGTTCTAAGAAAAAGGGAACTGGAGATTTACCTGAGCAGTAATTGAAAATTATATATAATTGCTCTAAATATAATATTACAAGAGGCACTTATTTCAAGACTTTTTTTTCAATAAACACGGCTGAGAGAGAGTTAAGTTGTTGTTAAAATAAAACAATAAAAATGTGTGTCCAGGGTTTTAGTCTTCTCAGACTAAAAACTAAATATTCTTTTCAATTAAATAAATTACATTACAGACTAAGTTTGATAGATGTAGCAAAATTACGTCTTTTTCTTATAAAATAAATAATCAAACAGAGGTAGGAAAATAAATGTAAGTGGCAACTCAGATAAGATGTCTAAAATAATACCTAAGTCTATATGGGGCGCTTTATTCTCTAATTTATACTCTTTTTACAATACTTAATTCTCCTAAATTTCCTACCATGCCACGTGAAGGAAATTTTGAAACCTTGTTTGTGATATGCAACAATTTCTATGATTGCAACCACACGTCTTCTACCGAATCGGGACTCGAACGTCAGTTTCGATTATGATCACTCAACTATCACAATCTCAAAGAGAAATCTATCTCTCTTTGTTAGAAAGACCAATAAAAAATATTCGAATAATTCAAAACTAATACAAATTTGAAAATTGTTGAAAAGAAAGTTACCTTCAAAATTTATCAAGGGCAAGGAGATTGTAGTACACCTGTCGTTAACCGTAGCTTTGAGCACCATACAGGAGACTGTACGATTTGGCTAGGTTCCACCCCAATTTTGAAGGAGAATGACCTGGGGAATGGTTAAAGGCCTTCCACCAACCTCACGAGAGAATATGCGGCTCTATGGCTATTTAGAATAACCTCTGCCGCGCCTAGACACTATACATTTACAACCATCCATGCCTTTTCCGGGATTCGAACCCAGCCCCTATGGCGCAGCAGTCATCGTCGTTAACCCCATACCAGTTGGGCAACTTATATTTGGAAGTAATTGAAACAACCACAATGAAATTAAAATGGAATAGAATTATTGCATGGTTTTTAAATTAAATATGCATCCATATATAAAAATTATCGAAGCATATTATCCTCACATTATCTTTTCGTTAGTTGTAACATAACATTAACGATCCAATATTAACTTTTCATGCATTATTTGCTTTATTCTATTTCTAGAATTAAAAAAAGGAATTGGCATTCTCGTATTTAAAAGTAAATTAGCAAGAGCTTCCCCGAAATTCATATCAAAATCATCAGAGCATTAACATTATCACTTTAAGGGAATAACGGAAAATCGAATCTCATGCCTCAGAGATAAAACTCTATTGTAATTAAATAGCAAACAAAACTTTTGAGTCACTTGAACTTCTTCAGGTCTATTCCTGAATTACTGTGGTTCATTGAATGAGCTGTAATGGAGTAAGAGGATTGAGTAAGACCTCTTTTTATAGTCTTAATGGAATTGATGTCTCGCTGAGGCACCGACGGAGAGCAAAAACCTCTGATCTATCAGATTAGGTCTTGGCGTCTTTTCCAAGAAGTTCGTCTCGCTGAATAGGAATTAAATCTGAACAGTACAATGGTACGAATTCTAGAGTTCCGGCTGACTACTGAACACGACAAAGGTTTTTAGAAAGTTTATTTTTTAATGAGTGTTGAGTTTCCAAGAGGTGAAAGTTTTCAAGTCTCTTGCAAAAGAATGAAATGTCGTAAACATACAAAAATAAGGTAATGATTTACATATGTTGAATGAACAGGAGCCCCAGCATACCAAATACATTTGGGTTTCGTAGTCCTATCGTAGCGAATGTAGAAATTAAGGAAGAGTGAGATGTTTGCTTAAGTGTTGTTATCATAACAAGGTCTTATTTCAGAATTATGAGGTCAATAATAAGATGCCTTCCTATAAATGATTTGAAGTTGGGTATACAAAAACATGCACTGAAAGGAATTTCTACATTATGTGGGAGAAAAAATTTCCGTAAACTATAAATTTCTTCAGACCTGTTTGTCGTTTTTGTTTCAGTGGTTCAGCGATCGAAATATGGTGCAAATAATCAATTCGAAATAGAACAAGAACATATATTTACATGCAAGAATATTGAAAAAAGTAAGATTCTCCGAAATCAGGTTCAACTTAATGTTCAAAATGAGATCTTTCTGATACAAATGCTTAAGTCTTTAAGCTCAAATGTATAAGTAATACCTTCAATAAAATTTTTAAAAATCGCTTATAAAAAGTTAACTCTATCCTCTCTGAGCTGCAGACCTGCTGGAAGGGATGGGGCAAGCTGCGAACTGATAATAGACCATAGAAAAGTCATGTTGTACAGAAACAGCAAATTGTTAAATAATGGATTTTTCCCGACCTGATTTAATATTTTGATGAGATAAATTTAACTCGTAGGGATCTTATGTATTTAAAAATCCAATTTCGTTTATAGCACAATTTTTTACAGTGTTTCTCATTTTAACTTAAACATCAAAACACGAAATATGCACTGTTTTATTTCACTCTAACCTTTAGATAAATGTTTTTTTCGTGGGTGCTGCATTTTAGCATCTTAGTCTTTGCAGACATGGCAAGTCAACAAACGTGAAAGCCATTTCAGGGTGGCACCCTCTAGTGGCGGCCTCGTCACCAAATTTGGACGCTTGAATTAGATTTTAATTCAAGCTCTCGTCGGATGCTAAATATTGAAGTGATTAAATTTACCGAGAGTACCAAAGACAAACTGATACTCAAGGGATCTTTAACATGCCACATAATTACATAACATGCGTGCCTACAATTTTCGCATCCAGAAAATCTATCGACTATATCCGGGGTCAAACCCGGCTTACGATGCGGGTACGATTCCTCTAAGCCACCGAAGTCGGCCTTTATATGAATGTAATATTCGTCATCCGATTCACATGGCAGTACTTTTAACAGAACTCTATTTACACGCACTATGTACTATTTTAAACTCTAAGAGATCATGTTTTCCATTTTTTCCAATGGAAAGCCAGGATGGGAGAGCCTAGTTAAAATAAATCAAATACATGCAAAATTTTACATAATATTGTTGTGTGTTTGTGATGTAGGTTACACCACTTCTAAATGACTCATAAGTTTAGGAATTTAAGAGAAGCCCAGAAGTATTTTAATCCCACACAGTCGTTAACTGAAAATTCTTTAACATCTGTGCGTATTCAATCACTTCGTTGCGAAAACTTGGCAAGCTTTTTCCTTGAAGAAATGTTGCGAATGGAAACCTTGAGGAAATGTGACAACCTTGAACTTAATAAAGGATCCGATCCAAAATGAAACCTTGTTGAGGTTTAGTAACTTAGTTCCGTTCCATTACAAAATTTCAATTCTCTTTTCGAAATTCTTCCTTTAATATTAAGGAAAGAAAATTTATAAGCAAAGAAGAAATATAAGCGAGGTAACCCCAGTGAAAATACAGTGTCTCCGCAACTTTCGAATTCCATTTTAATTAACAAATCAAGAAAATGGTCGCGAACTCGCGTGGCCTACATTGTCGAGACTTAGGTTCGAGTCCTGGTGCAATCAATAGAGAGTCTGGTGCACATTAAATCAAAGCACTGCTCAAATACTCACATTGGCGTGGTATGGAACTTTTGAGAGTGAGATGCGAAATAAGGTGTCGTCCTCGCCACTTCAGCAAGGCTTAAAGCTACGAAATCCTTCGCCAAAAGCCCCAGTGCAGTTTCAGAATGCTACTGTAATAATTAATTCAAACTCTATCAAATTATCAGACTGATCTATTTTTCATGACACTGTGTGTGTGTGTGTGTGTGTGTGTGTGTGTGTGTGTTGTGTGTGTGTGTGTGTGTGTGTGTGTGTGTGTGTGTGTGTGTGTGTGTGTGTGTGTGTGTGTGTGTGTGTGTGTGCGTCACACACACAGTGCAACATTTCATTACCCAGCACCATCGAATCAGTCCTATCCAAGCTTTTCTCTGTCTACCGCTTTATAGTGTACTATAATTTCTAAAGTATGTTTTTTTTTTAAAAAATTAATACTAAAAAAGCTGTTAAATGTACCTAATGTATTTTTCTAGTAACTATTAAGTACGTGTCCTCTCATGGTGATAAACGTTGAAAAGTACTAAAATGACTGTTTCATTTTAACAAGAATTACTTTGATTTTTTTCCCCATAAAAAAGCTCAAATATCTGAGCTTCACTCCCTTTGTCGCAACATTTAATATAAAAATTAATTATTTTGTTTTATTTTTCCTTTACCTATTATAGAACATCTTTTCTGCAAAGGTAGGTAGGTGAGTGAGTGAGTGAGTGAATATTAACGTCGCACTATTCAGCTATACTCCAGAGCTTTTGCGACGGACCTCGTTATTTTGAACCACGGTCAAATGATAAAGAAAGGTAGGTTTTGAAATTCTGGATAAAAAATTTTGATCCTCCCTTATGTGTGCAACAGTTTATCGAACAGTGAACTACATCAGTTATGGAACATTTTTGATTCTATATACCAATGCATTTATCTAACTTTATTTTCTACATTTATAAAAAAATAATAATAAATTTAGAAAATGAAAATGTCATAATTTGCCAAATGTAAACCAAAAATAAGGTTATGTATTTTTACATAAACCCATTAATTTTGTCATGGATGGACTACCCCATCCATCAGTGTACGAGAGTTAGAAGGAAGATTAGCCATAGTCAAAACAAACACATTTTATTTACAAGTCTTAACAACCTAACAAACCTAAGCAACCCAAGATTAGGTAGTGCCCCCTAAACTTACTATGGGAGCAAAAGCGAGGAAGACGATATATAAGTAATATTTAATTATAAATTGTATCATTTACTTTAGGATCTTAGCTGAATAATCTAAATTAATCTAATTAGCTAATTAATCATTCCAAATAATCTAAGATACGTCTAAGTTGATCGACTTCAAGCCGACGCTAATCCGATTTAAATATCTAATTGACAAATCGTCAATCTTAAATATCAAGCAAATAATCGACGGAACACTCTCTCCCAGCTTTCTATTACTTTACGTTAATCGCTCACTGCTATCATTTAGCTTCTAACCTTTGTCTCTCTCTCGATCCTGAAATTTAATATTTAAATTTTCTTCTTCGGGAGAAAGTTTCCATGAGAATAATATTTAAGGAAAGAGTTTCCCCAAGAGGATTAGTAGGAGGTACGCGAATAGACCCTTTACAATTTTTAAAAAATTATGAAAAACTCTAAAATATATTCCTAATCTCGAACTAATCTAGTTTGAACTCCCAATTAGACAGCCAAAAATTCTAAAATATCCATATTACTCAACATAATCATGACGCTTTTTAATTTAGAAAAAAAAAATTGCTTAGGTGCAGGCGTCCGAAGGTTGTAAATGATGCAGCGGTTTATTTATTGTTCCATCAGTTTCACCGTTACTCCATCAACAGCCATTCCGAGGCCCGGTGACTCAAACTCCGTAGATAAACAAACGCAGGGGGGTGCTGCTAATTTTAGGCCTACCCGCTGTCTGCCTCACTTCCAGAACGAAATGAAATCGGAGACCCTCTTATCTCTCCCCTCTCTAGCTTCCCTTTCCGTCAATGTTAGAGGCGCAACTCGGCTTCTGGCAGAAAGGGGATCCGGAACTCAAGATTACCTACCTTGTCGCGGCTTGATTTATGCCACAATCTTCGTTTAAGATTTGTCTTCGCGTAATGTTAAAGCATAGGCCTAAATTCTGAACATCTTTCAGAATGAAAATTGTTCCAATAATAACCTCTTAAGGTATCCAACTACTTGCGACAACTTTTAAAAAATAAAAAAAAATTGGAGATTTTTTTGTGGTTTTTAGATTTGTTTAGTACATTTTAAGAAAAATATGCTAAAATTAAGAAGAGAAGAAGAAATTATTATTATAAAATGGGAAAAAATTGTACAAAATTTACAAAAAATTACTTAAACGGTGCCCACTCTGTACCAAAAGTTCATGAACAGAGTTTCAATTTTTCAATTTTAATGTATTGCTTTGCTATTCATTTTTGAAATGACCTTCGGGATAAAAGATATATTAATTTTTACAAGAACTAGAACACACTTTATCTTAGTTATTATATGAAATTGCTTTAAAAAAATTATATTCGCATAAGGGATTGTAAATTTGATAATAAAGCAGTGATTGATAAATCTGAAGGTTAAAACACTTCTTCTATTATACAGAACAACACAAAAAATTTCAATTAATTATTTCCCACAACTTTTTCAGCATTTAAAAAAAACACATTTCAATTAAAACGCGTTTTAAAGTATGATATATTGCTTAAAGTAGTGGCATTTGCTTTTACTAAAAACTCGTAGTTTCTGTTCTAATGAATGGAAAATAATAAACTTGGTATTTTTATAAAACTAATAAGATGATCTATAAAATAAAATCATAAAAAAATTGTCAATTTTTTGGCAAAATTCACAATTTTAGGGTAATCGGATACCTTAACATGCGTGATCTAGTTTATTCGATTGTGCTAAACCGGACAATTGAGCAAAATCGAGATAGTTTGAGTGAAATCGTATTTTATGCTGCTGTAATTTTCACACTCGAATATAAAAGATCGCCGTCTACATTCATGAAACTGGCTGCGATCCGTTGTCGTGATTTCGTAAATTTGGATAAATATAAAAAAAATATTCTTTTATTTGCTAGACATCAGCATTTCGAACAAATATTTTTTGTACAAAGGAAATTAAGGGGAAAAAATTTAGATTTTAGAAGCAAAAAATGTAGAGTATATATACATATATATTATACTTTTCAGCCATTGCTTTGCTTTGAATATGTATTTGGGTCCAGAATCTGGCAATATATAACTTGTTTATTGTACTCAGATTAAGCGCGGGCTCTATGTTTGTGTATGCAATTTTAGGTAAGTTACCTTCTTCTCATATAATATTTAGATATCCTATCCATTATTTTCAATAGGTTTTTGCTCAGTAATATTAACAGAAAGGGGGAAGGTTGGCTGGCCACAAACATGTTCAACCCCACTTTTATATAAAAAAAATTTTATATATAAACTGTCCTAAGTCAGCAATGTTGATAATACTGTAGCATTTATTCTTTTATATATTTTATATTTAACTCTATTATTTTAATATTTCATATTTCCTTTTAAATTCTGTTGTCTGTTTATCTTGTATTTTCAATTCTTTTCTGTTTTAATTATATGTTTATTCGTCTCTCTCTTGTAGAGAAATTTTGATTATATATAGAGACTTATACAAAGTTATAGCGATAGCCAGTAGACTAAAACCTTCTGAAATTCTACTAATAATGGAATGTCATTTTCCTAGTTTTGTTCCACCTACATCAAAAAAGAAACTCCTGCAAAAAACTGCCCTGTGTGTTGTGTTAAAAGGGATAGGAAAAGAAAAGAGTCGTTTTATGTGTAAATAATTGCAATGTTGGGCTATGTGCTGCACCTTACTTCCAAATATGTCAGACAAAAGAAAATATTGAACAATATTTTTAAAATAAACACTACTATTATGACTATTTCTGTTAAAAAAGTATAAAAATACTTTTTTTTTTGGAAACAGATATTGGAAAAGAACGATAATAAAAATCGATGTCCGTGCAAGATTGCAATATTCGGCTCTTATCTCAATGGAGATAAAAACTCAAAATTAAAAAAAGAATTTCAATTCATTTTGCATTTTTTTTTTCGCCTAAACAAGCTTCTAAAGTAGTATGTTTTCTTAAATAAGAAAATTGATTTTTCTCTTTTGCCGGGTTTTTTTACAATATGAAAGTTTAGGGTTTAATATCGTATTCTAATTTCGCTATCCGACATTGAATAACATAATTTATTATAGCACTCATTTTTGTTCGAATGAGTGCATATTTTCTGGAGTAAAAGAGTTCCATATTCATCTCCTGTATAGTATCTCTAAATAAATTTTTCTTCTTTGTATATTAAAATGAAAAAATCCGAATTTGTTGAATATTTCTAAATTTTAAAGATACAGTATGTTAAAAGAATGCGCGTGTTAGAACGTCACGAATTTATAAGAAATCTGGCATACTTTTTAATTTAAAGATTTGCTCCAAATATAGATCATGCTTATTGTCAATTGAGGAAAATAGCATTGAGTAGAAATTCAATGGAAATTATACTGAAAATCTCTTTATGTTATTTCTGTAATCATCAATTCATATTTAACCAAGTTTCAATATGTTTTTCATTTTCTTATACCTGGTGAAATCTGATGCAGCGCTATTGGTTAAGCCTCATAAAATTTAATTTTTATTTATCGTCTGCTTTTATATTTGTTCGAAACGTAAATTTGTATTAATTTTTCACGAGTTCTGTTCATAAAACACACGATATTTTTCAAGGCGAAACAAATATTAATTTTCATATCGAACAAATATAAAAGCAAATAATAAATAAAAATTAAAACGTGACGCTTAACCAATAGCACTACAACGAAGTTCACGACAAACGCAAAATTAGTAAATCTCAAATATTTTGTGACTGTATTTTGAAAAACAACCATATTTGGAAAAACAATTTTTCCAGTTCTAATCTAGAATAATTAAATAAAAACTTCTTCATACCATTTTTCTTCATAGAAAAGCTCATTTTAAAAAATGGATATATAAATAAAATGTATTAAATGATATTTGAGGAATTTTTATTTTTAAACATTGATATTATATGTTATGACTTTGTGTAAATTAATAACTATTTATTTTTTTTAAAGTTTTTTATTACAAATTAACTAATCAGAAACTTATTTTCCAAGAATTTTATATTTATCTATTTTGAAAAGGTTTTCCAAATCTTTTTGAGTGAGGGAATATTAACGTCCCACTGTTCAGCTACATGAGGCCTTTTGGGGACGGTCCGCGTAATTTTGAACTATGATCAAGTGACGCGTACTACACCGAGCTGGCACCCCCTCTCCTAACCACCACATCACACCAACGGGAGGACGTTTGAGCTCTAGACAGATTTAACGTGCATAACGGTGGGTCTTCAGTGGTACTGGGATCGAACTCATGACACGCTAGCCACGATCCGATGCCTAGACCACTTGGCTACCACGGCCACCCAAATCTTTTTGAAATTTGTTATGATGTATAAATAGTTTATGTAATAATTTATCTATTCCTCTATGTTCGTGGTAGAACATTATTATAAAAATGATCACATGACATGCAATTAGTACGTCATCACAATTTTTGGAACTATAGTTCTATTTTTCTAGGAATAATTTCGGCTCTAACTTGTTCACTGAAGGATGGTAGCACAATTAAGGTAGATTGCTTGAGTTCTAGCGCTTTCGTAGAAATATTTTTTTTTAAAAAAGACAAAGGTTTCAAATAATTTTTACATTGTTTGAGTAAAATAGAATTCGTAATTTGCTCTCGTGAATTGTTACTTTCCAATCTCTCTTTTACGCACATACCGTTTGTACACATTAGTCTAACTTTGTTTCCGTCGTTTCAATCTCAGTACAATCGTCTTTCAGTTGTCTGTATGGATACAATCCAAACAAATTAAAAGCAAATTACTTAAGATAAGACATGATAGTCTCATTCAGATAGTGACTATTTATTTCTTAACTACACCGTTAACGGTAATGCGTGTGCTATCTCTATTTTATTTAAAAAAAACATCGACGCTTTGGTGGTAAATCATAAACTATATAATCATAAACAAATAGCATTAATCATTAAGTATATTGATTTATTCCAAAGAATTTGCTTGAAGATTTTTCCACTTTCTTAACAAAATTCCTGGTGTTCCATATTTTTCAAACTTAATTTAATACGTTTTTGAAGTTTTTACTTTAAAAACTTAAAATAGTGGTAAAAAATTATAAAGTTAGGAAAATAAAATAATTATATTAACATACAACGTGTTCTGACCATTCAAAAAATTATTTTTAAATATGAAACAAAAACCACCTAGATTTTGTTTGAAATATTCTTAAGCCTAATAGAATGACAGAATACTAATAGCAAATTAAAACATTTTTAATGTTATTTTACTTTTCAAAAATAATTCATTGCTATTTTTATTACTTTTTCTATAACTTAAAACAACTAGTTAACAACTAGTCTTTTACTGGAATTATTTCATTTGAGTTAATGAAAAGCTGAGAGTTTACATTACTTTGATTTTACAGTTTGTTTTGTATTTCGCATATTGAGTGCGGGTAAGATTTATTTTAATGACATTCCAAACTCTGTTTGCCTAAATAGAGATTTTTTTAATTTGATGACCTGGAAAAATATGAAGACTTTCTCAACGAAAAAGTAAAAACACATGGGGATAAAATCTTTAATGTTTCTTTTCTAAATCTGAAATTCTCTAAATATTCTTCTTGAAATTCTATTTATGATCTACGTTCATTTCTTGACTGATGAATGTAAGTAAATACATTAAAATTCATCTGAATATTCACATTCTTCCAAGAATAAATTATTTTCATCATAATTATTCTCAGGACAAGAAGAAAGAGGGAAATGCTCCTTCAAGGGGGCGAATTCTTGGAAAAGAACATTTGATTGCATCAAAACTATTATCAGGAACATAAATATCACAGCATAGTCATAACTCGACGAAACAATTTCCCTCCACACGCGCCTTTCACCTCTGACAGACGACACAAATGATTTTATACTATGTTTATCAACATCTTCCGATCTGAAAATATGTTTCTCAAAAACCCACCTCGCCAAAAAGAATACTCCAGAAAGACCTTCGTCGCAGCTGTCGTGATCCTCCTCCAAGATAGCATTCCTCACCCAACCAATAGATAATTTAAAATGAAATAAATAAGAAACAAAATTCCCTGGCACATTCTACCGGAGAGACTTTATAAAAAAAAATTCGAAGGGATTTTTCTGGAAATCCTCCATCAAGTTACGTGGCTGCGAGATCCATCTTTGTGTCGTTGCTAATGATGTGTCTAATGACAGTCCATACTCTTTCCTGTTCATTGGAGAACAGGTCTAATCACCCTTCAGGCCACGTCATGCTCGAGTAGTTATAAAAAGAAGTAAAATGCTCTGATATTTTAGGAAAGGATTCAAAGAAATGTCCATCTGTATACTGACTCATTAGTTAGGTGATTCAGAATTTACTCTGGATATAGTCTAGGAAAATACCGTTATGTCAAGAGGAAGGATATATTCATGTTCTCTGACGTTGTACATAAGCAATTTAGTGTCAAGAAAAATCCTAGTGGTTCAGTTTTAAGATTCTGAGCAGATCATTTGTCACATTCTGTTTTTGTATTTATGGAAGCTTCTTTTAAAATGTTTTTCGTTGACCTTGACAAACCCGTGGAAGCAGCTGGAAAACTTTTAAGCTCCTTCTGCCTCATTGCAAAGTGGAATACCAATTCAGTGATCAATGCCTGAGATATTCTTAGAAGTATTTAAAAGTGTTGTGGCAGAATCTTTCTTTTCAAGTTTAGAAAGCACGAAAGGAAAATTCTACTCACAGTGAAAATAATTTTCAACACATACTTTATCCTATTCTTTTTTGATAAAAGTTTACTTATATGTTACTTATATGTTGTTGTTTTTTCATTTGTCCACATTATTTGTAATTCTTTTTCGCATTCTCACAGAAATTTCGACAATTGGATGAAGGGAAAAGATCTTCCAAAAAAGGAATTTATTTCTCTCTATATATATGAGAAAAGTGACTCACTAATCGCAAGATCTCTGGAACTATTAGACCTACGGACTTGAAATTTGATAAGCACGTTTCTTTTGTTTAGTAGAGACCCACTAAGAAAAGGGTTTGCGGAAACCAACTCCCACGGTGGTGTAAAAGATATTACTTTTTATTTGTGTGACTTGAAAAAATTATATATTGACTAATGAGTTAGCTTAGGAAATACCAAGAAATTCATCTATATTTATTTATCTATCTTGGCTATTTTATTTGCTAAATCATTCTTTCCAAGGAATCCAATTTGGAATACACTTATAATTATTCAAAATATTAATTAAAGTTTGGCCTCGTTTTTTTTTATCCTTCTGTTTCGATTATTATACTTTTCAATTCACCCTTTCGAGGAACGGATATACTTGCTCGATGTGTAAGAATGTTTTTTATTGTTCCCTTACCTTTACAAGTTCTTCTAGGGATCCTAAAACAATGCATGTTTAATGTAGCAAAATAATACTTTATTTAACATGTCAGTTGAGTTTATTTTCAGCATAAAATTTCTCGAATCAGGGCACCACTGAAAATTTCTTCTACTCTCAATTCTTTTTCAATCACATAGCAAAATGGATACTTATTCTTTAAAACAGTCATAGCATAAAAACTAATTTCACATAATTAATATATTACAAAATGGAAATAACATTTCTAAGAATTTGTCAAAACAGGATCGATTCAACGTTGACCTTACATTACAATCACTCTCTACTTATGTGCGAAGCCAAAACGTAACAACATTTTTGTTGCACATATATTTTGAGCTTCGTAGATTCATTTCTTACAACACCGATTGAATTGCAGCGCATCCCCTTGCAAAAATCTCCCCCTCGCCGCTCCCCTCTTTAAAAAGGAGCACCCCACAGATGGGAAAGCATTCCTTTTTAATACAAATTATAACATATTCTTAAAAATAAGATTTTCTCAATCCAAAGGGTGTATTTTCAGCATTTTGTGCTATTAAAACAATGTATAGATGATAAAAAGAGGATTTTTTTAGAATTATTTGCACGTAACATGCTATTCGTGATTTCAAATGTTTAATCGTGATAAAATGTTTATTCAAAAGAATGTTTTTACTAATTATTCAGATTTTAAAATATCAGAAAAGAGGATCTGTCAATAAATTATTAACATAATTAGGAATTTGAAAGATTTATAACACAAAACTTATCATTGAAGAAAATTATTATACCATTAGCAGAATAATGAATAAAATGTTTGGTACCGTTTTATGCCCTAGTTTGCAAAATAATTTGCTAGCTATAGTAGTTTTCTGGGGGAAAAGGAGAAGATTTGTAGAGAACATTGGATATTATTTAAAATAATAATGTATTTGCGTTTTTGAAAAGGAATTTTTTAATTTTACAAACCTCTGCATTCATACCTATAAGTAATTAAACCTCAGAAAAAAATTAAGTAATTTGTATTTCCTCCAAACACTCTTAAATTTTTTAACCAGAAATTTTTTTATTTGTTTTTTTTTTAGTATATAATTGAATTTTTCTAGAAAATAATTAACAGAATATTTTTATAAGCAGTCACATTTTCTTTCAAAATTTGTACCCTTCCTTGTTAAATAATCTGAACCATATGTTTCATCCAAAAACTTTGACTCGAAACTTACTAATGCATGCAAAAACGATACTTACCTTACGATAAACATCTCGATCTTATTGCCACATCTGGCGAGCAGCTCGTGAACTTGACCAAGGGTCAGATCCTGGACATTCACTCTTCCCACCTGGATGATCTCATCACCTTCTCTCAGGCCACTCTTCTCGGCTAAACTATCGTCGATCACCTGTTCAGTAAAGAAAAATTAATAATTTTTTGTTTCTGACTATTCAAGCTGCACAGAATGCTCGTAAAAAGTTTTTACAAAATTATTAACTACAAAAAAAAATAGCAATTCGGAATTATTTCACAAAATTTTTTTAAAAAATTAAACAAATATGTTTGCACTATTTTGTGTGTGTAACTTACTGTAAAATATAAATAAAATTACCTTCAAATAATAATTACATAGTCGTGCAATGTAAAAAAGCATGATGTATTAGTCAGGGTCGTAGCTACTGCCGTACAGCCGTATTAATGATACGGGGCCCCCAAGCTTCAGGGGCCCCTGCATGTGTAACATTTTGATACTTTCAAATAAATTTAATTAATATGATCATTTTTATTTTCCAAAAAAGGGCCCCAAAGGAATTTTGATACAGGGCCCACTCAGGACCCACTACACCAGTTGCATTAGTCTTTCTCTACAAGCTGTATAAAATTAAGATTTAAAGATAACTTTCTTAATGTATGCACAAATTGAACTTACCTTCCAACAAAAAGCTCCCTCTAAATTGATTAAAATGAAATAGATTCTTAAAGAGCTCTGGTGTATTAGAAGAGATCTTAACAAATTGAAATTTTAAAAGCATTTTTTTAATTTTATGTGATTTAAATTTTTCTTTTTGAAAATATGATTATTTGTATTATTTTGTAATTGATGGGATTAGAAGTTTGATTTGTCTCATAACACATAATGAAATTTTAAATATAGTTTAAATTTTGTAAGGGTACAAAATTGCGGGGATTATTAGAAGAGGAAATACATTGTAAAATAATATGTTCTGTGTGAATTGTGAAATAATATGATTAAAGAAAAGAAGTTGTTGCGCTTTTTTTTAATTAAAACCTTTTTTTTTTTTTTTTTTTTTTTTTGTAAACAGATTGTGTAATAAGTTAATTGCGAATTGAGAGAGAGAGAGATTGACAAAATATGAACGTCTTTCTTTTCTTAAGGAACATGTCTGTAACTCTTTTTGATTCTTTTCATAAGATGCTAGTTCTTACATAAAATAAAATTTTACGAAATTTAACCTTTTCCACAAGTTATTTTATTTTTAATTATATAAAATATTTATATAGGATAATTAATAAATTACTAAAGAAAAATGGCTATTTTCCTAGAATTGAGACAAAAAATAAGGACCGAGAATTGAATAGAAATAGATTTCCATGTTCTTAATAAACGCTTTTATTATATATTAATCTCTTGTCCGTGTCTCTGGAATTCAATTTGAGACACTCAAACGCGCTAAATTTTAAATACCTGAGATAACTTTGTGGTTACAAGAACAAATTTTGTATTTATTTCGTAAAGCTCAAGCTGATGTTTTGCTTTTGCAAATTTATAAAATAAAATTCACTGCTTTTTGGGTTTTTTTTTTCAAAAATACGTTACGGTTTTAGTCTAAAGTAGGGATGAGCAAACTACGGTCCGCGGACCAACTCCAGCCCGCGGATAGAATTTTAATTTTCCAGTCTGAGAGGCAACAAATTAAAATATATATATATATTTATATATTACACATTCCTCTCTTTTTCGACTTTGTTAAAATATTTTCTTCCTTTTTTTTCAAAGGATTGAGGATCTTTTTACTTTCTCAGAGTGGCATTCTAACAATCATTTTAAGCAGTTGTTTCTAAGTATGCTAAAGTTAGAGTTTTACAAATCATATCGAAAGTAAGTTTCCAAAATTTAACATCTCATGCCGAGAAAATTAGTACTATGTTTGCTTCATCTTATATATATGAGCAAGTGTTTTCAACTATGAACCTTAGAAAGAATTATTTCAGAAGTAGACTCACAAATGAGCATTTAACTCCGTTCCTAGAATCAGCACATCTCACTTCGAACCTCAATGTAAGGAACTTTTAAAAAGGAAATCTCAATTTCATTCAAATCATTAACATATTTCAATTATAATAAATGTATATTGTTTTTAAAATTTCAGAAAAATTTATCTTGGCCCGCCAAACTTTTTTTTTTAATTTTTAGCCCACGACAGAAAAGGTTTGCCCATCCCTTGTCTAAAGATTGGGGCTTGGTCTGTGCTCCTTGTTTTGTATTTATTTTTGTATTTGTTTTGTATTTGTATTTACTGAAAGATTTATAATATTCTTTTATTCGAAATTACATTACTGTATTGCTTATCATTAGTTTTGTGGCCGCGGTAACCCAGTGATCATGATCACGAATTTTAAATTCTTGTCCTGGTTCCATTAAGGCATCCGACTACCCTAAAATTTGATCTTTGCCAAGAATTGACAATTTTTTTATGATTTTATTTTATAGGCCATCTTATTAACTTCATAAAAATACCAAGTTTATTATTTTCCGTTCACTAGAACAAAACCTACAAGTGTTTTAATAAAAGCAGATGTCATCACATTAAGCAAGATGTCATACTTTAAAACGCGTTTTACTCGAAATGTGATTTTTTTGAAAATGCTCAAATGGGGATAAGGATTGCTCAAAAAGTTTTAAAAATAATAAACTGACACTTTTTGTGTATGTTCTGTATAATAGGGAAGTGTTTTAACCTTCAGATTTATCAATCACTGTTTTATTACAAATTTTATAGTTCCTTATGTTAATATAATCCCTGTTTTTTTTTAAGCAATTTCATATAATAACTAAGACAAAGGGCTCTAGTTTTAGTAAAAATTAAAATATCTCTTATTCTTAAGGTCATTTCAAAACTGAATAGCATAGCAACGCATCAGAATTGAAAAATTAAAAATTTTGTTATAAACTTTCGGTATAGAATGAGGTGTGTTTGTTATTTTTTGTAAATTTTTACCCATTTTTTCCCATTTTAGTAAAAATAATTTGTTTTTCTCTTCTTAGTTTTAGCATATTTTTCTTAAAATGTACTAAACAAATCTAAAAAGAAGCAAAAAAAATCCCCATATCTCCATTTTTTTAAAAAAAGGTTGTCGCAAGTAGTCGGATACCTTAATACAAAACTACAGATTATTGAAACAGACTTCCAAAATATTACGTAAAATAACAGCCTTGAAGGTCAATTGCAGTAACAACCGAAGAGCAAAAAACTGCCTTGGCAATAGTAATTCGTAACGTAATACCCCTTCCCCTGTAAATGTGTTAACAAATACAACAAAAGAAAGAGGCGCGTGTGCCAGCAGTCACGGGAAATCACAGATTTAGCATGAGCACTTGCTTTAACGCGAAGGACAAGAATAGCTTTCTGAGACATGGTTGAATGAGAGATTTTACGATTTTACTCTTAACCATTCTCGTGCCAACTAACTACTCCTCACTCAACTCAGATTGAAATCTCTGAAGCTGAATTTGTACATCAGAGATAAGAAAGAAACAAAATTACGTATGAAACAGTTCAAGAACAAGTTGTTACAAAAAGATTACATTTCAAAAGAAAACTTTGTAAAATGTCATAGATAACTTTTTAAGTTTCATTCTGATTTTGATTGAGTGTCTTAGAATTATTTTATCCTGTTCCATCGGTTCTTCTTCTTCTGCCAGTAAGCTCAAGTTCATTTCCAGAAGTTTTTTTTTGTTAATAATAGAAGTGAACTGTACTTTCTAGTTTGATATGTAACTTCCATCGTCAATGTAGTTTGGAAGAGATATTATTATGATGTAAGCTAATGAGATGATTTAAATGGTTGGATGCTATCTTAGCTCCCATTTTTATTTATCGCCAATTTGGTGAATTTTTATTCTCGTATTAGATAGAAGTCTAATGCAGAAAAATGAGCTACGGGCGTGATTTGGCACAATTTGTTTTTCTTCTCTACTAAAGGTGTGGACTAAAATAGGATTTTATCTATTAATATGAATTTCACTGACTCTTACAGTTAAAATATCATCAGCTATTAATGTACCTGTCACGATTTGATTCGAGAAAAATGAATTTAAAATCAAAGTAATTTTCTAATTGAATTCTTAGTTGGATTTTGCATTTCTTTTCCAATTGTGTTATGGTAGAAATTTTTTAACTTGCTTCAAACTGAAATAAATGTAAGTTTTTTTTTCTTTGAGTAAATTATGTTTGTTACACCTCAAAGTGAGTGTTACACCTCAGTTTGTGAATTAATTAAATAAAAGCATCTATTTGATTTTTTAAAATTTATTTAGAGTAGTTTGGGAGGGCCAGAAATGTTATCGTGCACAACTATAAAAACTTTACTTATCTGATACAATCATAAGGGAATACAGAGCACTACTACAATCTTCCTAAGCATCTGTAGAGTCTAACAGCAAAACATAGATATTTTTCTCTAACAATAATATATTAAAGCACTGATAACGCACACGGTGGTACTGTCCTAAAGAATAATTATTATTAATCTCTACTTCAAATCACTTTATTCAATTCCTACTGTTAGCTCACTCTCTCTCTTGCTCAAATATTCAATCGTTAATAAAAAAAACTTTCTATTCATCCATTCAAAGTAGGAATTGACTTTAAAAAAATTTTATATTACTTGTATAATATTAACATGTGTGCTTATCACGTTCCCTCAGTAAGAAAGTGGCGGTTGTTGTTGTTGTGTAAAATATTTCTAGCTTCAAATTTTTTTAATACAGCAACGTTAAGCCTAACAGATTCTTCGGACAATCCTCGCCAAGGACACCCAATACAATCTCGCCAAAATTAACTCATCATCAGTTTTCTCCTTCGTTTTTGGCTGCCAACACAACTGCAATAGCTCTTTTCGCCAAAGTTTTTTTCCTCTACAAGGTAAATTTTTTTTAAAAAAAAACTGTGGTCCTGGTGGTGACTAGAGTAGAATAGTCCCAACGTAAGTTCATGCGTAAGGCGACGCATGAACTTAAGGCGACTAAAACTATCAGAAGTCCAACCTCTCGGGGCTCTGGTAACCTTCAATTATGACAAGTGCAAAATATTGAGTGTCCGGGAACACTCCGAGAAGTTTGCTACGAGGACACTGAATATTCTTCAACTCAACATTAATGGAACACAGAGTAAAATCTACGAACTATCCTATCTCCTTCATGACAACAATGTTCAAGTGGCGGTTAAAAGCCTTTAATAATGTTTAAAAAAAACTTTGGATTAATTTTAGGAAACCGCGAGGTACTATGTTATAAATTAATATAAGTAAACACATTTGGGGCAATTGACTGTGTATTAATAACTCATTCAGTCTCTTCTAAAAGCAACACAATGGTTATCAGTGACAGTTTGCAATTCTGAGCGACGGTCAAGTGGCGAGAATGACACACCTGAGCTCTGCCCCCTCATTCCTCCCCAAATTTCTAAGCTTATACCACCTCTTCTACTCATATGACAACTTTGAATCTCGACATATTGCTGATACCTAGGCAGGTCTTACCTTTGCAATGGATTATTACCTTATTTTCGACTTTTATTTACTTATATAATGCTGATATATTTTTTGTTGTTTTTCAGAGCACCCAGCTAAATTTCTTGGAGTCTCACTTGATTTTGATTTGATTTGATTTTTATTAACGCCGTACTCTAAGAGAATACTTGGGCTATCTTGAAATCTCACAAACGTCCTTGTAAGTAGTAGTATGAAAAATTGCTAAGCCTTATTCAGAAGTCATTATAAATAAGTTTTTTTAAAAAAAATACTTTATGATGGATCTATACGCGTCCTTCCATTAACCTCTAAGGAATTCTTTTGGGCCAGCATTTTCAACCAACCTTCTCCGAAGGACAGAAAGCGTGATATGTAAATTAAGTTTAATATATGTATTCTTTATTCAGGATTTTGGGAATTGAGGTGAGTGAATTGTGAATTGATTTGAAGTGAATTAAATCGGCAGTGAAACGTATACTTAAACAGTGTAAGAAGCCAAGAATTGGAACATTAAGAAAGGGATTAGATTAAATATTAGGAACGTGTTAAAGTCAACGAAAAGAGAATAGAAGACTGCAAGAATTCACGTACTGTGATCTTAAAACAAGTTTATGTATAGAAAGTTAAACTAATAGTGTGGTCATTAAATACGTAAGCTCTGTATAAAGTTATACTAAAGGTAGAGCTGCTTGATTGAATATATTCTCCCCAACGCCATCTCGTCTCACTCCCATTCTATTACTGATTAAGGTTATCTTGTTTAAGTGTTGTTTGTTTCTGAGTTGAATACAGTGAAAAATAAAATAATTTAAGTTCATCTTGTCGTCTGATCATTTAGTTCCTCCCACATCTCTAGCCGGGTCACAGGGAAGAAGGGACGTAAATTCTTCTGCGAAAGGGATTAAATATTTCCCTGTATAACAGAAATATCACACACATGCGCGCAATAAATACACTCGTTATAATATTTATCCTTTAGATAAAGGGAAGGATTTAAAATTTTGGAAATACAATCCAATTATGTTATAATTCAAATTAGATATCAGTTTTAAATTTAAAACTGCCGCATTGGTAAGATGTATTGCATAGATAAAATACTTTATGTGCTGAGAGATAAAATATTTTATCTATAAGAAATTCAGAAGATATTACTGATTATATATATTACACCTTCCTTTTTAAAATAAATGAAATATTAAATCATGTACTATTGAATGTAATATTATACTCCCTAAATAAATGCACAATTATCTTAAAAATAAACAAGTATATATTAAACTGAACAGAGTACTTTTAGACGAGTTTCAATATTTCATTGCTAAATAACATGCTTTAATATTTGCGTAAATTCTATATTATTACAATATTATTATGAAAAAATATATTTTATTACTAATTTTCTCTCGTCCGTAGCAGTTTGTCATTCTTCTAACTTTCGCATACTTTGATACTTGTATATGTAATAACATCTTATATAGCTTGTTTTTCTTAAGTTGTTTTTCAACCGTGTAAAAATCTGAAAAGATGAAAGTATCTAAACACACTATACTTCCCAAACTTTTTATCGCCGTAGTCTGGTCAACGTTTAGTAATTTTACTGCAGCCCGCTGAAGGGGAAGGGAACGTTGATTGTTTATATTTTAGATTGTTTTGATTTAACAATTTTTATTTAATTGTATTTAAATATGCCTCCAAAATAAAATACAGCCAAACCAAAAAATGAATACAAAGTTAAAGTCTCAGAAATCCGAGACAAGTACACCACAGTAAATAAAATAGAAATAACTCAGGGTTCCTTGGGCGACCCGGAACCTTTTAATCCACGGACTAGAACCGGTCCTCGGTTTGGGGGTTGGGGACACCTTCACCGTGCTATTTCTAGATTTGTCGATTTTTTTTTAAATACCGTATTGTTTCAAATCTAAGCCACCATCGGTTCTAAGCCGCATCCCAAATCTCAACACGTTTTTGTATAAAAATAAAGGCAGCGTAAAATAATTTATCGATATATGTGATCTTTATGAAATTTAAGAAAATTTAAAAGAACTAATAAGGACTGAATAATTAATTTATGAAACGGTATTAATAAATTTTAAGTAAGAGGCGTGTCCGAAACTATAAGTACGTTACATTCTACAGCAACCGTAGCGGTAGTATGGCAGTTCAACTCTTGTGCACACGTGACTAGTTGATTGTCAGTCTAATGGCGCAGCTGGATTGTGTTGCTTTTACCAGTGTTAGTGAGCGTTCAAACTGTTTAAGATCAGCAGTTCTTAACTTTCGATCGCCGCGGCCCTCTTTATGTATCAGCTAGACATCGAGGACCCTAAAATTTTAAATCCCTCCTGATTCCAATATACGGCTGAGTGAGTTTGAGATTTCTCAATTGTCATAAGACTGTCTCTGCTAATTAAATATTTTTAACACTTTTTCCCCTTTATGAAAACCATAAGTATCTAATTGTATATGTATATAAAAATATTACACAAAATACTAGTTTCAAATAAATAAATAAAGTAGGTGCAAATAAATAGATAATACAAGCACCATTCAATTAGAAAATCGAGATGGATACAATCGTTATCGTATTGGCTTGCTATGTGAATTGTTTTTAATCATTGCACATATATTTCTACTATATTTTTTGGAAAATATTACTTTTAGTAATGACTACGAAGTTGTGAACAATTAAAAACTGGATTAATATTCTTGATTGAAATACATATTCGAGTAAATATTTTTATTGGGGGCAATTGAGTGATCTAGTCTAATGACACATATTTCAATTTTTTCACGAGGTCTTTCACAGTCAGTAAAAGAGGAAGATCTTAATATTAGATGAGAGACCTTTGTGAACCCCTTAGAAAGGTGCTGCGGAACCCCAGGAATCCGTGGACCACAATGTAAGAGCCACCAGCTTAAAACGATTGCCGACCCCGCTGAATGTGAAGTGCGTTCTGTGTAATATGTTTTTCGAACTCAAGGAATGCTAAGCCCATGAAATTCATCGTTCACTTACAGAAATTTATGGTGAAAATGGAATGAGTGATGGAATAATGAGAAAGGGAATTTTACAATTCAATGGCTGGCCGCACCAACGATTATGACGAAGCTCGGAGTCGGAGGCCTTCTGTTATTTATGGTGGTTTGGTTGAAAAAGTGAATGAGAAACTTCGTGTAAAAGAGATTTATAACAAAATTTCTTTGTAAAAGTTTCCACAAACTGCTATTAAACAGGGGAGCTCATTACAGGCGGCATCTTTCTTTGAAGTCAGTGCAGACAAGTTGGTTTCTCAATGAGACGAATGTCGGAAGAATGGTGGCAACTGTGTAGAAAAATAGTTTCTGACATGCTCTTTCGTGTAAAAATAAACTTGGTTACGAAATAATCTCCTTCATCCAACGAATTTCTCCGCCTTCGATTCTAAGCCGCATCCGATTTTCCGTAGCATTAACATAGAAAAAATGCGGCTCAAATATGAATAATACGATGTATATAATTTTTAAGCTGTCTCTCTGCTAATGAGTCATTCTAATAACTAGTAGTAATGACTAGCTAGTGGTCAAGTAGTGGACTCGTGGCAGCATATTATGAATCCGAGCCAAGTACCACTGTAGACGCGCCATGTGGGGGGGGGGTGATGCACGTCAAACCTGTTGAGGCTCATACGACCTCCGTTGTGTGGTGTAAAAGTTAGGAGAGGGAGGTGCCAGCTCAAGTGTCGTCCTCGTCCCTTGACCATGGTTCAAAATGACGAGGTGCATCGCCAAAAGTCCTCGAGTAGCTAAATAGCGCGACGTTAATATTCACTCACCCAGAAACCTTTGCATATATTCAGGTTTTAACTTTTCAATAAATTTTATTCAGAATGGATGCATCAAGAATGATTCATGAATCATTTTAAAAAGAAACATTAAAACTTTATCTCGGTCCTATATAAGTATTTTGGTAAAACTGTTATGGAAAATAATAAGAAAGAACCAATTAAGTATTTATTAACAATTAAAAATTTGAAATAAACGTTTGTTTTTGCTCTTTGTTAAATGTTCAGAGTTATTTCAAGCTTCAAAAAAAAAAACAATATATTAAAAGTATATTTCTAAAGGCTTAAATGAGCATAACAAAAGCTTGCCAATTATTGATCTTTTTAAATCTCAGAAAATAGCATTTTCTTATTATTTTCTTTAAATTTATTCGAATTCTACAATCATTGAAATATCACCATTACGCAGCAAGATATTCAATTTTGGTAAATTTGCACGAAGTATTATTAGTTCTCTATCTGTGGTTGAGAAATGGAAGGAATTTTGAATTCTCAAAATAAATTAATCTTCTTTACCAAATTTTTTGGTATTTTTCGGAGACTCCTTTTTTTTTCCTATGTTCTTTCCATTAAAATAAACATTTCCCAAAATCAAATGGAAGATTAAAAATAAAGGACATGGTCTTTAATTTTTGCATCACTATGTGACATTTTTTTAAAAGAAAAATATATAACCAAAGCATATGTTAAAAAAATTCAGTGATTCATACGGTTAAAGTACATAGTTGCAACATCTCATCTCAAAATATAAAACCCTAAGAAAACCCTACAAAAACTTTTAAACTTAAAAATAAAAGTGTACGAGCTCCAACAGGTATTAAAAACGTAAAAATGGCAATTTTTGAGGTGAATTATTTAAGCTTTACCTGGAGCTCATTGTTTTTTTCCTTAAGATATCCGACTACTTGCGATAACCTTTTTTTAAAAAAATAATAATATGGGGATGTTTTTTTTTGTGTGTGTGTGTGTGATTTTTAGATTTGGTTAGTACATTTTAAGAAAAATATGCTGAAATTAAGAAGAGAAAAATAAATAATTACTAAAATGGGAAAAAATGGGTAAAAATTTACAAAAAATAACATAAACGGTACCAAAGCTCATTTGTACCTAAGCTCATTTTGTACCAAAAGTTTATGAGCAAATTTTCGATCTTTCTATTCTAATGTGTTGCTATGTTTTTCATTTTTGAAATGACCTTCAAGCTAAGAGATATTTTAATTTTTACAAAAACTAGAGCACTTTATCTTAGTTATTATATCAAATTGCTTAAAAAACAGTGATTATATTCACATAAGGGACTGTAAATTTTGTATCAAAACAGTGATTGATAAATCTGAAGGTTAAAACACTTATATATTATACAGAACACACACACAAAATTTCAGTTAATTATTTTCAAAAGTTTTTGAGCAATCGCTGTTCCCGTTTGAGCTTTTTTTTAAAAACATCTTTCGAGCAAAAACGAGTTTTAAAGACATATATCTTGCTTAAAGTGATGGCATCTGCTATTACTAAAACACTTGTAGTTTTTTGTTCTAGTAAACGGAAAATAATAAACTTGGTATTTTTATAAAGCTAATATGATGGCCTATAAAATAAAATCATGAAAAAACTGTCAATTTCTGACATAATTCACATTTTTAGGGTAGTCTGATACTTTAAACTAATCGCTGAGGGGTTTTTTATGACATTGAATTGATAAGGATGGATGGGAAGGATATACATCCAAAAAGGTATACTTCATGTGAAGAAGGGGAGAGAGATTATCAATGATTGAGTGTTATTATGTTACACTTAAAAACAACACAAGGGCTTTTTGGCAAAGGACCTCGCAATTTTGTACTACGCTCAAGGAATGAGGACGATACCTGAGATAACACCTTCCTCTCCAAGCAACCACACCAAGCGAACGGGAGGACTTTGGGTCATCAGATATTTAACGTGCATCAGCCTATCTACACGATGGGTCTTCAGTGACAGTAGGGTTTGAATGCATGACATGCTAACCATAAGGCACTCACCATAATCACTAAGCTACTGCGGCCCCGAGATGTCATCAATGTATTCTTGATTAAGTGTTAGTAGATGTTAGCAAAGGTTGAAAATCCCAAATGTGGGGTGTAGCAGACTTTTTCACTGAGAAAAGTCAAGTATCAACAAGACACTTTGAAACAATAGAACATTTTCCTTTGTTCGAAAACCAAGAGCTACGAACATAATTTATTTTTGTTATTCTAAGCAAAAACAACTAATGACAAAATATCATAATGTTGGGAAGAAAAATTTGAAATTTCGAGAAAAAATGTCCGTGACTATAGTACTGAAAGCGTTTTATTCAGGGTTTTCATTTTTACAATGTAGTGAATTAATTCTCTACGCGTTTCCAACTAACATCAGGAGAAATCATTTTATGGATTATTTGATTGATCTGAGATCCTCATTTTGTGGAGGAACCGTGATATGTCCAGATTAAGTTTACTATTTAATGTAATCTGAAGTAAGAACGTAGTGATTGTAATTGTAAGGAAAAATTTTGTTGTTGTATAAGTGTAAAGATTGAATTTTATTACATGTTATTGGAACTATAGTTAGATTAAAACTCATGTAACTTTCTGTGACTGCTGTTTTAACTTATGCTAGATTTGTGTGTGGAACTGCTTGGCTGCACAATTCAAAGCTTCCAGTAAAGGTTAAGTGTATCTTTATTATTGGTGGTTAGAATTCGATGCTTATTTTGTATACATAAGTTATTTCTATTGAGATATTAATATATTACGATATTAGATTAAATAAAATTGTTGAGTTTTACGAGTCTTTTGATTTAACACCGCACCAAACTAATACAAACTCCACGCGCTGTTCGTTTCAACGCTAATAATTAAAATTGATATTTTGGTTATACTTTTGTATATAAAAGGAAAGTTTATTAACCAAATATATAATGTATCTCATTTTCATATTTACTGACATTGACTGTCCATTCATTAAGTATAAGTTATCGACATAAATCAAGAAATCGGAACTTTATCAAATTAGTCGGGCTGTAGAGTATGGAATGATGTTCCATTAAAAACTGGTTATTTCCGATAACGAAGCAATGCTCTACAAACCGACCGGAACACAGATATAGTTCCATATATTTACTCTTTCCTTCGGTAGGCTAGAAAAATTCTGCCCAATCCCCTACGAGAGCGTTACTCTTTCCCTTACTATACTTTTACCCTTGGGGTTCAAGCAAACATTTCTGCTTCCAAATTCGGGGTCAACGGTCTTTAGTTGCAACGATGTGGTCAGCTAAAATTTAAATCGAAGGTTTAAAAATCTATAAATGAGACAAAAATAGCTACCTCACTAGTTATTTCAGCTACGTGTCATTCCTAGGAACTGAATATAACTCCCGGGAATACAAAAGAAATCAAAACCTTGCTATTTACCGTGAAAGAGAGAGAGAGAGAGAAACTCTAGTCCAAGCTAAGACCCATGGTTTGCTTATCCCTGTCATAGATTGATTGACCCACAAAAATACAGATTAAATCTACTAGAAGACAGGAAGAGTCTTCACAATATCAGCACAGTAGCTTGTCTTCCTTGATCAGGGATGGGCATTAAGTCGATCGTGATCGACCGGTGGATTGTCAGGACATTTTGGGGTGACCGCCTTTGCTAAGACCTAAGACGCATATACTAAAAGAAACATATTTATATATATATATATATATATATATGGAATACCGAGGCCAGCTAGAATGAAGAATCGGCTTTTCTCAATCGATTCTTCTGTGTTTACTCAAACAAATGTTTCGAAAAATGTGTAGACGACACATGTATCTTCATTGGAAGCACGCGATGATTCTTAACACGTTCATTCCAGCTGTAGGGGGTAATAAACTATCACTGCGATGCCAACCAAAAAAGGAATTTTTCCCCACACGCCAACTGAAGCTGAGAAAAAATGTTGATTATCAGTTCTTCCCGCAATAGCATGGGGTTTGCTATTGAGACATGATCACACATCCCGCTCTTCCACGGGGTTGGGTCCTCGTGCTGATGTCATGTCCTATGAAAGCCTGAGACACGGCTGCGAGAAATTGTAGCACATACGTCGTTTCAGATTCATCGGTACGTTCTCTGCTTGCTGCATGGTTTAATAGATGCTCATAGTTGTTTAAGAATTAAACTTGGCAATTTCGTGTTTTACTTGGGTTTTTCTAGTAAAAATAGCAATCTGACATATTTTAAAAGAAGGGTTCGATGACGAAAATAAGTGTTAGGAAAAAAATATACAATTTTAAAACAGAATGGCCACACCTACGCCACTAGGTGGACCGCAACACCTTAAAAGCATTAGAAGTAGCCCGTACCTGGAAAAGTCCACCCACCATTGTCCTTGATCGTTAAATAAATTTTATAATCTTGGCTGCTAGAGTTCAATTAAGCACACACACACAAATAGCTCCTCGCGCATAATTATTTGTCTGTATTTTGATTAAGAGGGAAAAAAGAGTTATTTTAAAAAACTGTATAACCCCTGTCTGCCTAGTACTGCATTGCTCCAACGACGTTTTGAAGATCTGATCCGTTACAAGCTGTTTTATAGATATTTTCGGAAAACAAAATTTAAGTTTAAATTTCAGCTCTCCTTTTGGAAGAAAACGGTTGATCTTTAAAACAGTAAAATTTTCAGCGCGTTTTCGAAGCAAAGACAAAGGAACTTGATTTTAAATTTGTTGTTTCAACTTCTCAGTAGCTTCAGTTCAGTAAGAATTCGAATCGGAAACTATTCGATTTTTAATTTTAACAGGAGAAAAAAATATCTGTAGATTTATAGGAATGGTTGTTTTGCAGTAAAAATTATTTTCCCTTCCTTCATTTTTTTCGAAGATTTTTTTACATTCATTAAAAAGTTATTATGTTAACTTTTCAAGAATGAAGAAAAATGAAATAATAGCTAAAAGGCTTAATTTTTTTTTTGAAAAAAATTAAATAAGAACTACTTTTTTAATCAAAATTTAAATTATATGATATTCTAAAAGGGATTTTTTTTAATTTCATATATGATTAAATTAACCCAAATGTTTTAACTTGAATCTCTCAATGTAGAAATTATATTTCTACATCGATGACAAATTATACCTTATCCGTTTTAGACAGAAAATGTTTGAATATCCAAAAAAGCTTCAGCTGCAAAATGCACCATGATTGCCAGGTATTTTTCCCTTGAACATTTATAAGCTGCAAAAGGTCCTTCGTGATAATTTTATATTTATTTTTGGAGTAGCGCGGAAATCAAGGGTAGGGTGCCAGCTCAGGTGTTTACGTCGTCATCTGACCATAACCAATCAAAATTACTAGACAGCCTGACCTGAACGAATACTCCAAACCTCAGTCGGCGAGGAAGAGTGCTTGGATATGATAATAATTATATATTTATAGAACACAGTGAGACATTTCTTTTCTTATTCTTCATCATGGAAAAAACACTTTGAGGGTAGTTTGAAAAATACTAGATACTTTTAACTCTATTTTAAATATATACAGTCGACTCTCGCTAATTCGAACCTTCGATAATACGAGCCTCTCGCTAATTCGAAGTATATGCTCAGCCCCTAGAAAAACTCTTGACATTTCGAACTAAAACAATACGTTATGGTACACTCAATATTTCGAAGTAAAATCTGTGACTGTCCAGAACACAACACGCCATACTTCGAAGGGATCTAATTAAACTCTCGACAATTCAAACACTCACTATCATGTAGAGTCCTGTAGCAAATAGGTTGGAGTTTACAAGTTTTGTGTTGTATTGTCTCTGCTTGTATCCCCTGTAACGTAACCCCTTTGATGACCATCGGAGTTTACTCCCATTACTCTGACAGGAGCTAAAGTATCACTAAACAAACTACTCAACTTTTCCCTTCAAAATCATGTTGATGCGGACGTTTTTCAAGCTTCATTTATTCCAGAAAATTCTATTGACAAAATTTTATTGAATGCCATAAAACAAAAACAAAAAAAACAGATTTTTTCGTCAAAAAAATTCATTACGTACTGTATGTATTCTTTCACTAGTTGTTTTTAATACATAAAGGTATTCTTTTAATACAGGACTTTTAACCTCTGTATAATATCTATACTGTATAAAATGTACTTTTTAAAAATATTTCAAAATAATCTTGCACATATGGGCAATTGTTGTTTTATTATATAATTTCAAATTGAATGGACTAAATTCATGTGACGTCATAATGACATGATAATTTTATACCTCGTGTTTTTAGCCAATCAAGTTCAAAAACACATGTGACGTCATAGTCACGATAAATCCAATTATCTATTTTCAGCAAATCAGTTCATGCACTTCGTTGTTGCCAAATTACGCTTTTTACAGAAACTTTTTTTTTAAATTAATATTTGTCACTTTATTTAAAAGTATATGTATAAAACAAGACTTTTTTTTCTTTAATTTTTTAATTTTAAAATCTTTTTGCAGAAATTTCTTTTTATAACTCTTGAGCATCTTTACCCAACTATGCGATTTGAAATTTTACCTAAGTTTTACAAATAGAATAAAAAGTACGAGCTAGTTTATTGTCCGTTTTGAATTCAATGTAGAACACGTGTTTGTATTATCATGTGACCGTCATGAATTTAGTTCATTGTGTTAAAAAAATTTGTCTTTGTGTATTATGGGAGCTTTTTCCTACCGTCTTGATAATTCGAAGTTTTTTACTACCCCCTTCAGCTTCGAATTATCGAGAGTCGACTGCATATATATAGTAAATATTATTACTAGAGAGCCCTAAGTATTATGTATTAAAGATATTTCTGTGTCTAATGTCAAAGAAAAAGAATTCAGACAACAAACAAATTTCAAAAAAGGAAAAGTAATTTTCTTTTGGTTTATGTTCATATCGTTGTAACTCATCCAACCACTTGTTATATTGCGTATCCTTAAAATTTATAGAAACATCATAAATGCATACTTTTTTCTTCTATAAACAAAGTAAAAACCTACATTGGTATTAAACAATTAGAAGACAAAATATACGGAGCATATTTTGTACTCCAAACTGGCTTGATTCAAATTGAAATAAGAGAAACAATTTGAATACACCGCTCTCTATATAGCAGTAAAATCTTAATGTAATATTCATTATGGTAAATTATCAATTTACATGAAAAACATACTCCGAGTTAGACCTCATTCTTTAACATTAATAAAAGATAACATTAAAGTTCTTTAATATCAATGAAATTTGCATAGCTTAACTGCATTTGTATCTATCTGAAGTTGCTCGCTACTAAAACTATAACTTCAAAAATGCAAGTGGGGGAATTTATCTGTTAATCAAAACGAAAAAACCTTATAACTCCATGAAGCCTTATTATCTTTTTTTAATCTAAGGAATACTAAATATTTTTCTATCGTCCTATAAAATACTTACCTTATATTCCGGCGTATGTTACGCACATCTTTTTACCATGTTTTTATTAACTCGCTTTCTTGTCTGTCCGGGTGAAATTTTGTAATTGATTTTAAACTAACTTCCCGATGAGCTAGAGATTTGAAATTTGAACCATAGCTCAGAAGTGGATGACAATGCATGAAAATGTGAAAGAACTTCTAGTCTTGAACCCAAGCCCCCGAAGAGGTGGACCCCGATTTCGACAAGAGCCCCGTAACTCCAGAGCTTACACGAATTTACACAAAGACCATGTGTCAATAGCACGGGTCAAGTTGCGCCTACGTATACAATTTCGTGTCTTTATTAACTCGCTTTCTTGTATGTCTGTCCGAGTGGAATTTTGTAATTGATTTTAACTAACTCTTTAACCCGATGAGCTAGAGACTTGAAATCTGGATTATAGCTCAGAAGTGGGTAAGAATGCATGAAAATGGTTATAAAAACATGGTACATAAAAAAAATTATTAAAAAATTATTTTACAAAGAAAATTGAAATTTATATGTACAGTGTACTTATTTTTTGAAGTCTAGGAGTAGTCTGTAAGTGGATAATAAGTGCATGGAATGAAATTAAACCTAACATAACTAAAAAAACCATTTAAAAAAATGTAGCATATATATAACAATCTAGATAGAAAGAAAAATGATTGCTTGTAGATCAGATTAACAATGATGGTAAACGAGAAACAGAATCTGATGATGTGCCTGAAGATGTAATAAAAGAAGAATAAGACGATCTTTTTGTTATCCTATAATGAAAATTCGCAAGGTGTGCCTTTTTTTTTAAATAAACAGTATTTAGATACGTATAGAAATCTAATTTTCTTACGTCATATTTTCATTAGTTTTAAAACTTTCATTTTCATAACCGTCGTATGACGTGTACCCGTAAATTTCTATTTTACTTTTTGTATTGAAAGTGCACATTATACGCCACATTATACGGTATATAATAATAATTTTTTTTCTAAAAATAAAGGTGCTAATCTCGAAATATGTTTGCAAATATACTTATGTTAAAAATCAAGTGTAACAATAAATATATTTGTAACAAGACTTCGGATTTGATTTCTACAACGTAGATTGAAAACGCAACTGTCAGGGTAGATGAAAAAAAGACAAATGGATTAGTTGCCAAGGTCGTTCGAGAATAAAAAAGTATATTTTTTGTCTCAGCTTTTCTTAGCTTTCGTGAGATAATATTGGCTTTTTGTCAACGCGCACGTTGAGTTTGTTCCTTTCCCTTCGCTCTGCCAACGCTTGAAACCACTTCCGAGATATACAATATCAAGAAAACACTTTGCTGACTAAAAGTTTCGTAGAGTGATAACCTTCAACAAGCAACACACCTTTAGTTACATATAACTCTTGCCATTTCGCTTTAGCACAATACAAATACGACTTTTCCTTCAATGTCTAACAATTAAATCTACAAGGTTCTAAAGTAATGTGATTCAATTTCAATCTGTTTATAAATTCTTCTAATGGTCTCGACTTCTTTCGGTAAATACAGAGCTTTTGACTTCATGATGCATCTTTCCTCACTATCATGAACAAAGATAAGAAAGGTTATAGGAGGATAAGGAGATCCCTAGGGCCTCCCTGGGTAAAGGGTCCTAACGATCTTTCCCTTTAAAATCCACATTCTTATCAATTTATAATCAATTCTTTTTTTTTTCTCCTTATTTTGGACAGACTTGGACTTACAGATACCGTTGGATCCGTAACAAAATCAGGGACGATATAAGTTTTAATATCTAATATAAAAAATGCTTTTACGCGGGGAGAAGTTAAACTCTGTCACGGGTTTATTCGGATTCTTCTCACTAACAGTCCTCTTGGGGAAAAATGAGTCTTTAAAATTTTATCTATTGAAAGCCTTCCTATGAAGAAGATGTGAGTATGTAAATTAAGACTTGTATATAAAAATTAAACTTTCGAGTTAAAGGGAGGGAGGTTATAGACTGCTACGGCTAGCAGTAATTGATTAAACGTGAAGTGAGGCGTGGATACTTAATTGCAAAAATTACTGTAAGATTAAAGTTGATGATTTGTCAATTAGGAATCAAATTAGATTAGGTCGCTAAGAATTAGAAGATATTGCCTAGACGTAAGTAATTTGATTGTTTTAAGTCTTTTCTTATCTCGTCGACCTAGGTGTTGTTTCCCATATTTGGTATTTGGGTGCATCTCTTGACTTTGGTTAATAGAATTTGTGTTGTTGTTTATAACTGAGAATAAATTGAAGTTATTTTTGAATATGGCTAATTTTCCTTCCAACCCTCCACACTAAGGGATTACATTTTTCATCCCTTACAAACCTAACCAAACCTTCAAGAAATACAGGGTTATTCATAATTCTATCCAAGGTTCAGGGCCCTGCAGTAAAAAAAACTAAGATGAATACAGCAAAAAAGAACATATGAAAGAATACAGAAATAATTCGTTTTATTTTCATAATTTACAAGTGTTCTATGTGTGAATCTTTGATCACGCAATACTTATCTAAATGCGAGAGTCCGGTTCCTGCTACACTTTACTCAGCATGGTATTATCAACATTATTGACTGCCCGTGTTGTCATTTTATGCAGTTTTACTATATCACGCTGCAAAAGGGTTAAAGAAAATTGGAGCTTATATGAAAGAGCAAATTTTCAGATGACACGTAAAGGATAACACGTGCTGTCAATAATGTTGATAGTACCATGTTGAGTAGAGTGTGGTAGGAACTGGGCTATCACATTGTATGCCGTGTGACCAAGGGTCCACATAAGGAATATCTGTGAAATATGTAGAAAAACTTGAATTGTTTCTCTATTCTTTCATATTTTCTTCTTTGCTGTACTCTTCTTAGTTTTTTTACTGCAGTGCTCTGAATTAGTTTATGTCAATAACCCTGTACTTAATATTTACTTTTCTTTAAATGAACCATTCATGCCACTATATTCCAGGACGTACTATCAAGGACATCTTAAGACTTTTTGAGGTCCTGGGCCACTACGCAAAAGTAGACCCTGGCCCTACACAAATATAGGCCCCACCTATGACCCTTAACAGTAGACAGTACATAGCATACGTTGTCAAATACTAGTACAAACAATAACCTCAAACCGGCTCGACCGACTGCCACCTTTTGACTGAACGAGTAATGATGGCGTATGGTAGTAAGCCTAAGCCTATACATGGACGACGGTCATCACATATAGCCAGTTGGCATATCATCCAAAATTAGTTCTTCGGAGAATACAAGCAGAAATAGCATTTGACCATTAAAATTATTCGAATCATGATCTTATTAAGGTTGAGTCGAGAACGAGACGAGGCCCTGGGCCCGGGCCCAGTTGGCCCATGCCTTAAAGCGTCTCTGCGTACAATCATCTTCAAATTAATTTGTCTGGTACTCTGTCCGAAGTCGATCTCGTTGTGAGACTAGTAATAAACTCCAGAACATTCACCGATACCTTAAGTATTTAAGTGACTCTCCTGACATTCTCTTAAGTAATTTTTATCCTCTCTTTGAATATTTTTAAATAGTAATACCTCTTTGCATATATCAAGGTTCCTTCATTGAGAGATTCTCAAATCAAACAATGTGATGAAGATGCTGTAGAGGTTAATCAAGGGAAACACGTGCAGTGGTGTAGCGTACACCCCCGCATCGGGGGGGGGGGCAAAGCCTGATGTAATGGTTTGTAATCCTCTGTAAGATCCTGCTTGGGGCCCCAGACCTGACTTTGCATGGGGGTCCTAATATTCTTCGTTAAGCCACTGAGCACGCGTGAGAACCTCCTACAGTTTCCTTTAATCACTAGATAATAGATATACACTGAACAGCTTGAGATAAATATATGTTAAACGAGTGTTTGATGAAGCTTAGTCAGATATGACTCTTGTATCAATAAAATCCGCCAGTTATCTGAAGAGTGAAGAATAAATCAACTTTTTTGTATTAAATAGTTTTGTGTTTATATTAAAAGAATGCATTTAAATGGTAAATTTAAATTTAAAAATTAGGAACCTAATGAGATAATAACAATAGTAATATATATATACTCATAATTTTGAGAACTTTATTATACTCAGATATTAAGTCTCAGTCTCCCAAAATTTATGCGTCATATTATGAACAAAATTAATGATGTATTTCCTTTAACTCATGTAAGAACTTTTCCAACACGCAAAGCAATTGTTATCTAAACAACCCTCCAAAACGCAAAATTAGGTTCTGTTCTTACATTCTACAAATGAAATATCTAAAATAAAAGAAAGAATTTTCTCATTTTTCTTTTTTTTAATACTCTCTCTTTAATGTTACTATATATATATATAGTCTAAATTTTAGAAGAAATTAATATTTCTTCATCTGCAGTACTAAATCAGAAAAATAAATCACTGGAACTAGCAAAAGCTCACAGATAGAGCCTGAAAACCTTTCTATTGAATCAATCCTGATAATGCCTAAGAAAAGCGGATTTTATTTTCCCCGTTACGTCAAAGATTCAAAAAAAGTTAACAAATCTGAGCATCATACATTGAAGTGCCAAGCTTTCGTCATTCACAAATGATTAATACCTTCGTTTTAAATTTTCTATTAAAGTTTTGTTTAGTAAATATAAGATTTTCCTTTAACTTGTGTGTTCCCCACATATATTTCTAGATTATATTATTTTTTATTGTAATCATCATATTTAAAATGAAACTATTATAAAAATAATCATTCAAACATTAACTATGGAACAAATTAAAATAGGTTTTCACTAAAATGTCCTAATTCGAAATAAATAATTGATCAATTCACCATTGAAATTCATTATAAAATATATATGTGAGGGAAAGTAAATATGTTATTGAGAGGGCCATGAATTGGAATTCTAAAGAAGGCCAGGGCCCATCCCGATCTGTCGCGACAATGAATAAGTATGTTGTTTAAATCTCCGCTTGAATGAATAATGATGATTTTATTGAATAATATCGTAAAGTTTTAGTTTTAGGTTTTAAAAAGTTAACACACACACACAGATATTTTATTTTCAAAATAACTTAACTGTCATTGAAGTAAAATATAAGTAAAGGCGATTAAAAGTATCGATTTAAATTTTAATTGACTAAGAATTATAAATTTACTTAAACGAGAAGTGAAGTGAGAGCAGCTAAGAGTGATAGAGCGAAATTTTAATGTTGAATTTTTATTTCTCCTTGCAGAAAATCCCGAAAATTGTCACCTATTTGAATGAAGAAGAGATTTCTGAATAGATAGTTAACCTGAAACAGTTTACGAAATTTGAAATAAAAAAAACTTAAAATTTCCGAAAGTGAATCATTGCTTCACGGTGACTCACCGAAAGCTTTGGCAAGCACTAATGTTTATTTACCTACCTTGATAAATAATACATATTCATAAAGCTTTCACGTATTTTTTCATTTCTCGAAACATCAGTATTCTACTTAATTTACATCAAACATCTCATTTAAAAATCGATTTCACTTATTTCTCAGTGCACACTCATCTGAGTTCATCGTACCGATAAGCTGTTAAAAAAAGAAAAATCAAAATGAAGTATCAAATTACTCACCGACTGCACTCTTATGGTTTCGCCATAATCTTTGCCCCCGTTGATTCCAAACCCCCATCGGTTGCTGGAATCGGATCGCTTCAAGGAGATCAAAAACGGACGCTGGAAAGCCATCTCCAACCGAAGATTAAAATTCAAAAAAATACCACTTTTGATTCGAATAGAGTAAAAAAGAAAATCGTTCGTTCTACCTGCAGCCAAGCCTCGGGTCTATTTTATCGTTGCGGTCTGGCTGACTGTTCGACTATATTTGACTCTTTTGAGTCAGAATTGATCCCAGGGAGCACGTGTTTGGGTTTACTGGAAACTTGGAGTGACAGATGGATTACGCCAAATCCCGCGCCAAGATATACAAACACTTCGTCTTCGACTTACCCCTATGTGACTTTTTTAGAACATTTTAGAATCAGTATGCTGAAGGGGGGTTTATCTAAAAAAGTAGATAGGGTAGGATCCTTTAAAGATAGCTAAGCAGATAACGAGCTTTGAAAGCTTAAGATGAAGAAATACGCCAGAAAATTTTGTCCAAATTTAAGGGTACATGGTACGATTTAAGCAAAATTTTTATTTTAAGGATTTTTCAAAAAAATTTTGGTTGCCTCCTATGTGTGTATACTATGTAAAACAGATTTTGTGCTCAAAGTTTCATAAAAAGCTAGCTATTTAATTTTTAAGGAAAAAAATTTTGTGAAGTAATTTTAAAATGCTACTCCTCCTACAAAAATTTGCATACACGCATGAAATTTGATTTACATGTGCGTCAAACTATGCATAACAAAAGTTGGCATGGATTTTGCGATAACATGTTGGTGTCCATACAATACTTCTTTTTATGTATGCTTATTGAAAATTCCTTAAAAAATGTACAAATTCTGAGTTCCATTATTTTTTTTAAAAAAAAGTATAGCTTTGATTCAAAAATGCATACCAACTTTTGTTACATGTACTATTAGCAATAGGTAAAAATAATTCAAAGCATTATGCACAATAGAAAAAAAGTCTTAGCATTTTAAATGAAGACAAACTAGTTATTTTACCTTTCTCCGAGATAAGTCAGTTTAAAGTTTTGATTTGCCATAGGGATGTGAATAAAAACGAACGCAAAAGCTATCATAATTCTGTGTTTTTAAGTTTAGAGCTTTCAAATTTTGTCAGGTCATAGAAAAAAATAATTTAAGCTAAAAAAAATTAAATTTGATTTTTTGACCGACTTTTGTCAATTGAATCGTACTGTGTCCCCTTAATTTATAATAATAATTGACATAATGACTATTATTAACAAAAATTAAGGGAATGAACCTGAAATTTAATGTGCAATAAATTATATATATTTTTATAAGGCAAATTCCAAATAATTTTTCGAACGATCTATCAGTATAAATTGATCTAGTTCAGGAGTGGGGCTCTTGTTTTGGATCGAGGGCCACATTGTGGAAGAGGAGGAAAACGGAGGGCCACATTGTGGAAGAGGAGGAAAACGGAGGGCCACATTGTGGAAGAGGAGGAAAACGGAGGGCCACATTGTGGAAGAGGAGGAAAACGGAGGGCCACATTGTGGAAGAGGAGGATAACGGAGGGCCACATTGTGGAAGAGGAGGAAACGGAGGGCCACATTGTGGAAAGGAGGAGGCCACATGTGGAAGAGAGGAAAACGGAGGGCCACATTGTGGAAGAGGAGGAAAACGGAGGGCCACATTGTGGAAGAGGAGGATAACGGAGGGCACATTGGGAAGAGAGGAAAACGGAGGGCCACATTGTGGAAGAGGAGGAAACGGAGGGCCACATTGTGGAAGAGGAGGAAAACGGAGGGCCACATTGTGGAAGAGAGGAAACGGAGGGCCACATTGTGGAAGAGGAGGAAAACGGAGGCCACATTGTGGAAGAGAGGAAACGGAGGCCACATTGTGGAAGAGGAGGAAAACGGAGGCCACATTGTGGAAGAGGAGGATAACGGAGGGCCACATTGTGGAAGAGGAGGATAACGGAGGGCCACATTGTGGAAGAGGAAAATGGAGCGCAACACCTTTTTAAAACGATTGCATTCATTAGTTAGCTTTGCATCTAAGAAGAGGTATAAATCGTAACATAAAAATCCATAAATATCAATTAAATAATACAGAGGCAGTTTTATTCAATGTATTTTTTGTGCTAGTTTCGTATCATCTATAGCCACATTTAATTTTAGAATCAGGTCAATGAAACAAATGTACCTATCATACTTTTCTACATTTTTTTTAATCAGGAATGAGATTGTTTCTGAAATTTATAAAGAATTTACGTCCCTTCTTCCCTGTGACCCGGCTAGAGTTGTGGGAGGAATTAAATGATCATACAACATGATGAACCTCGATTGTTTTATTTATCACTCTATTCAATTCAGACACAAATACACTCTAAATAAGATAACTTTTATCAGTAATAGAACGGGAGTGAGACGAGATTGCGTTGGGGAGAATGTATTCAATCGTGCAACTCTACCTTTAGTATAACTTTATACAGAGCTTACGTATTTAATGACCACACTATTAGTTTAACTTTCTATACATAAACTTGTTTTAAGATCACAGTACGTGAATTCTTGCAGTCTTCTATTCCTTTACCGTTGACTTTAACACATCCCCAATAGTTAATCTAACCACTTTCTTAATATTCCAACTTCTGGCTTCTAACACTGTTTACGTATACGTTTCACTGCCCATTTACTTCACTTCTCATCTATTCACAACTCACTAACTCTCAAACTCGTGAATAACGAATATATATATTAAACTTAATTTGCATATCACGCTTTCTGCCCTTCGGAGAAGGTTGGTTGAAAAATGCTGGCCCAAAAGAATTCCTTAGAGGTTAATGGAAGGACGGGTATAGATCCGTCACAAATTCTCATCAAATCCTCCAAGTAAATGTCAGCCAAATTGCATCTATATTTACTCTTGCTGATCTTCAGGCAAGAAAAACTTTGCTCACACAAATATACGTGAGTTTTATTATGTGACTGTCTTCGGGATCAGCAAAAGAATTCTTGTTGCGGGTCACTATTTGCTCACCTTTGGTCTACTTTAAGAATAAAATTACAAGAAAACTAGACTGATAACATGAATAAGAGTAAATTCTATTAGCGTAGATTTTGTTTCGGAATTAGAGCTATTTGGCAGCTATTAGGAAAAGGTTTCATAATTTTGAAACGTGGTTAAGTGGGAAAAAGTTGACTTGAGCTAGGAATTCACTTTCCTAAGTACCTCAACATTTCTAATGAAGATTTTCAGATCTAATACTGAATTTTAAACACAGCAAGTGCCGCAGAGGCGCTTATTTAGAATTAGATATGGGGTGAGGTAGAAAATGCAAATACATCAAAAGGGGACCTGGAGAATATAATTAGAAAAAAGGATATACAAAAAAATTTGAAGATTTAGTTACAAAATGTGGGGGAGGGGTTAAGTTCTGGCGCTTTCAGAACAAATTTGGCCAGAGAAATAAAAATTAATAGTTTGCCAACTTTATATTGTGTTAGTAACATTCTTTTAAGATTTCGATTTAGTACATTTTTCCTCTACTATATTTTAATTCATGTTATTCTATTATTTGCAAATAATTAATCTGTACGAATCAGTTAATAGCTAAACTTGATTTTATTAACCACACCCCACTGCTTAACATTTTATGCTTTATTCCTCTAAGAAATTTTTTCAATAACTTGATAAATGAAAAGAAAGATGACCGATGGGACAAGAATGTTTGCATAAATAGATTTTTGATGTGTAACATCTTTACTCTCGGTTGCTGGATATTTGTTGGAGGGATTTCGTGAAAAGGGACGGAAATGCGTAACAGGAAGTCGGGGAAGTGCGCGCTGTTTGATTTGACCAATAAGCGCACTTGGTGGTGTCCTTCGCTACCCTCGCACGGAGTCTAACTCGAGTAGCCATCAAGCTGGGGAAGAGCGTGTTATTTGATTTGACCAATCAGCGCGCTTGGTGATGTCTCTTCGCTACCCTCGCTTCAGGTCCAACTCTAGTAGCCATCAAGCCGGCAGCTTTATTATATTGTTAAATGTAGCATTTAAAAAAATTCGAATTCAAAAACTCGATTTCGTTTTCATGACTTTAAATCCACTTCGCTTTTACCAGCAAGTCTTATTAGACTTCATTCAGGGTTAAGCTTACAATTCTTACACTCATTTGTCAAAGTCTCAGGGCTCGTTGTGTGTGAAATCTCCCTCTGAGGATATATTTATATATGTGTAAACTATATATTAATAATTATATTTTTCATGTTAAGCGTCTGACTAAGTTCATCATTCTTAAAAAAATACAAGTAATATGGAATTATTTGAATAAATATTTTAGTGCGAATCACTTTCATACTTTGAGGTTAATTCCTGTCGCTGTCAACATAAAACTTTTAATTATGTTTAAAAAAGATTTCTCGATTAAAAAAACTAACTAATTAAGGAAACGGGTATTTTTGACTTTCTCTAATATTTCTAATTTTTAAACATGCGCTTGATGGTGTCTCTTCGCTACCCCCGTATTGTGGTCCAACTTTAGTAGCAATCAAGCCGCCAACTTTTTGGTTTATATTGTTAAACTAGCTTTTACCCGCGGCTCCGCTCGCGTTGATGTCTTTAAATAACTGTCAAAGTCGTAATTATTATCATTAGAAAGTAAATAATATAATATGGTAATTTTTTATTGCTTGACTGGAACCAATACAATTTAAAAATTCTAAAATTGAGCTTAGTTTAAAAAAAACTGAAATCGCAATTTATTATAATAATAATTAACAACAAATTCAATAACTTAAACTATTAATATCTTTAAAAATCGAAAGTATCTACGTTTAATATATAATTCCTCTTTAAAAGTGCTCAAAATAGAATATTATTCTAAGATGCTACTGTATACCATCTTATATGTTCTTCCGTCAGTTGCAAATATGTGAAAATTTGGGCATTGGCACACCGATCAGGCTACATATAGTTGGCCATGGGAAAAACATTGCTTTTCCAAATGCACCCCTGCTACCTGAAATGTTAACTTTGTTAAAAGCAACAGTAAAATTGGAAATTGAACTTGTTTGAATTGAAATGGTAGGTCAGTGGGGATACTTGGAATTCGAGGTATGATAATACTATCCTTTTTCATGACATGTGTTCAAATATTGGCACCAGGTATATTCTGCATTAGTTTTGTGATCCAAAGCCTCGTTCCTTTACATAGTCGAGGAGCATCGAAATTTTGCATAACTGGTACATTTAGTTTTAATTGAAGTTTATGTGAGGGTACACCCGAAAGTTCAAGTGAATTTAAGAACTCCGTGGGATATGAAGTACTTTGTTCTTTATCCATGATTGTATTCATTGATAAATATTCCTTCATTTCCCCCACACGTCGTTTAAATTTTCAGGGTTGATTTTATTGACAATGTCACTTGCGCGCAACCACTGATCCCAATTTAAATTTTGTTGTCATTCCTCCTATAATATCTGTACTATCTCGTAAATCCTGAAGAGTCCGATTAAACGCTTCTATAGCTTTCTTGTAAGACATCGTACTTTCATCCCACACTAAAAGCTTATATTGTGGAAGCATCCTGCTTTGAGAGCTATTTTTTCTGAAATTTCAGATGAGTGAATCTTCAAATGCAAGATTAAGCGATAATAATAAAACGGAATGTGCAGTACGGCCGTTGGTCAGTAAAATCGCGGCTATACCAGAAGAAGTCATAGCAACTGGGTTTTTCTGATAGTCATAAATAATAAGTTTAGCTGAAACCTTTTTCCGGTTCCTCCAGGGGCGTCGAGAAAAAAGAGTGCACCACTGCCGGATTCTATTTTACGTAACACTTGTTGGAAAACGTGACTTTGTTCTGGAGTTAATTGAGGGATAAATTATGTTACTTGATGTTGCAATGCTATAAAATTGTAGTTTAATTCTCAAGCAATTTCATTATCAAAGCTATTTCCGTTGACACGTCTAGGACTAATTCCAAAATCATGTAGCTTCTTCCCAACCATTCTGAAAACCTTTAATGCGTTTCGTTGTAGATGTGTTCATTGAAAGGCATATTTTGGTATAAAAAAATCTTTTTTGGTAAAATATCTTCCGCCATGTAGTCTTTGTACTTATTCCAAAAATTCAAAGTTATAAATACTTTCAGAACTAATTAAACTAATCAAAACTACTAAAGTAATCAAAACATTTTATGAAACTGTCAATTAATATTACCATAGAATTTTCAATATCACGCGCGCGCAATTCGCTCTAAAACTTTATTTCGTTTCCCTCTTTAAAAAGTGGGAGAAAATTTGCATTAAAATATCTGGGATTGTTGGAATAGAGAACTTCTTAGCCAACTTGGCCATATTTCTCAAAGTTTCAGTTTGACATTTAACAAACGTAACGCAATACACGTTAGACGTTTAATAAAAAATCATTTAAAAAATTGCTTCTTGTAAAGATGCTAAATTACATTGTGTTTCAGTTATTTGTTACAAATGTGAGAAAATTTTTATTAAAATTTCCATTATTGACCACACATATGCATAATTTTGCGCCAACTTGGCGGGGATTAAGCAACGTCAACGTGTTACCCACATAGCTCCCGTTCCCGTAAAAATATGGGGATAAAACATATCTTATATTACTCCCTGATAAAGTAGCTTTCCATTGGTGAAAGAGTTTTTAAAATCGGACCATAAGTTCCCGAGATTAGCCGGAACAAACAGACAGACCGATAGACAGACAGACAAAAATTTTAAAAATTGAATTTTTGATATAAGTACCGTATATACCTTTAAATGCATTTTGTAAAAAGCTGCTAATTTGAAATTACAAACAGAAACTTCAATTTTATTTATTTGTATAGATTTAGCATTTGAAAAGATTGGAATTCAAAAACTCGGTTTCGTTTACTTGACTCTAAATCCACTTCGCACATACCAGCAAGTCTTATTAGACTTCATCCAGAATAAACTTGCGATTCTTACGCTCAATTGTCAAAGTATCAGAGCTCGTTGTGTAGGAAATCTGAAGTTGTATTTATATGTGTAAACTATATTAATAAGTATATTTACTGTTAAGCGTCTGACAAAGATCATCATTCTTAAAAAAATACGAGTAATATATGGACTTTATTGATCGTCAAACAAGTGAACTGGGTATTGTTAGTCAATATATTGGGGACATATGTGCGGCAGAATGCTTATTTCAAAATGGACAAACTGTCATTTCGGTGGTCGTATACATTTCTCCGATTCAAACAGTTAAAAATTAAAGATTTCCTGTATTTCCTCTTTTAATGTATACCGAAGGTGGTTCTGCTCTTTTTTAAAAAAAACTCACTCGCTTCCCATGATTTTGAAAGTGATTTTAACTTTAACTTAGTTTATCAGAATCTGAGCCGATCATAGCTTTTCTGAAAGATGAACTCAAGCTCGACATGAACACAAATCGAAATGTTTCGACAACTAACAGTGGTACTGTTATTGACGCTGATTTTCAACGATTTTTAAAATACTTTGAAATCACAATTATATGTGTCATATTTTAGTTTTCATAAATCTATTGTCTCCGCTCTTCCCCAAATTGAACAAGAATAAATATTTTTGATAAAAAAAATTGCATTACTCTTTGTGTTAATTAAATAAAATTTTCATTAAAGATATATTTATTCGATAGAAAATTATTTTCAATCATACCCGATTTATTTTTTCAGGATTAAAATCACTATTGCGTATTTACCCAAATAACATGTCAGATGTTACACATCATATGTGACTACTGTAAGGCTCGTTTCTTTTTATTTTAATTATAATACACACACCAAATGGAATATTATGAATAACCTAAATCGAATATAAATTAATTTTGTTTTCAAGAGAAAAAAATATATTTTTCCTAATCATCACTACTCTTAGCATAATTAGTACTACTATTTAGCATAATAATACTCCGTCTATGATTTTCTTTGTACATCGCAGGCTGCAAAGCACTCTCAATTTTAAGATACTACGACCTAAGGTATTATTTAATTGGTTATTGAATGAAATGAAGAATATAATTTAAACAAAAAAAATTTAAGGTCTTAAGACTATGCGAGGACTGATGTCTGTGGGCAATAGTCAATAATAGTAACAATGAAACTTAATAAGATAATGGCATGAATTTTATTAGCGTAATTTATAATTGTACAAGAAAAAAGTGAATTAAGTTGTGTCAAAGCACATATTTACAATTATCTCATGGCCATGGTCACGAATTCGTGGCCGACGTTGACAAGTCGGGAGTTCGAGTCCTGATGCCGCTGAAGATCCACCGTGAAGAGGGGCTGATGAACGTTAAATCTGTCGGGCTTTAAAGTCTTCACATGGTGTGGTGTGGAAGTTCAGAGAGCCTAGTGCCGTAGCTCAAAATTACGTAGTCTGCCACCAACAACCTTTGCGTTGCTTCAAAAAGTGACGCTAATAGACATTCATTTGCACTCACTCTGTAAGAGGTGGCAGTTAAAAATTACAGTACCATCAAACTAGCCCCAGGTTTCAGGAGGGAAACCTAGCGAGATAGCCCTTTACAAGCAATAAAAATAAGATCATTTTTGTTGTTATTGTTGTTGCCGGGACCTTACGACGGAATGTGTGAACTGTTTCGTAATCATATAAATTTCAAATTTATATTGTAATAGGTCTACCCACAAACCTTCTACAAATCCTCTTGGGCTAAAATTATACTTTTTATACTTTTTAAATGTATGTTCTATTGAAAACTTTCTCTCGATGAAGAAGACTTGATTTATTCAAATTAGTTGTTCTATTTAAGAGTTGGCATTTAGGTACGTGATTTTAGGCGACGGATAGTCGCTGGATGGTCGATTATTGATAATTGGAGAACATAAGTGATTAAATTGTGCTTAAGATTTACGATCAGAGGTCGTACAATTAAGTAAGATATTTACTGTGAATGCTAACGTAGAAGTCCAGAGTGCTCCAAGAGTAAGCAGAGTAAAGCTGTGCGCGCGCGCGATTGCTCTTCTAATTATTTACTAAGTGCATTTCCTACCTTTAGTTGTGTTGATTAGGTAAAAGTGATAAATAAATTTGAAATTAAAACTTGCGAAGGCTGATATTTGCTCGAACCCCCAAACACCAACAACCGCTTGTCGGTTGTTACAGTACGCATGCTTAATCTTAAATTTTGAAAAAAATCTAATATGTTCAAATAAACTGTAATATAATTATCATATTTTAAATGAAGAATATTAAAATGCAGAATCAGTTACACAAAAGAATGAATTTTATTTTTGTTTGAATGTAGTATGAAACAATTAAAATGTTTCTTTTATGGCTTATTCTCCGAAATGTAGAAATTTTGATCAATAAAGAAAGGATTAGTTAAGAAGATATATTGGATACAAAGCTTGAGTGTACAACCGGCATCCAAAGAAAGTATAAGAGTGATCGAAGAAAGATGCAAGGGAGGGAAATATATTGATAACCCAACCCAATAATTAGCTTGACTATTAGTCTATTTCTATATAGCTTGATACAACGTACATTCAATTATTTATGCACAACTTTTTTTTAGTTATACGGGAACTAAGATTCCGGTGTTTTACAGAAAGAGGATGTATAAGTTTTTTTTTTTAATATAATTGTTTTTAGGCCGAGTTTTTCGCTTTTTTATCAATCTTAGGCCTCCATCAAATGAAATGCTTGAAGTTTTTCTATATTTTTAAGTTTCATGATAATTAAATTAAGTAATCTCTAGATATACATGTACGCATGCACAAAAAAGAAAGTTTAAATTACTTATAAAGATGTTAATTATATATTCAGCAAGAGAAGGTTCTTATATTAGCTATCTTGATAGTGATGGTATGCTTTATGTTTAACCCAGAGAAACTCGTATTCTTTCAATGGATCCCAGTGAGAGTTATATTAGCGTCACACGCTATAAAGCAACACGAGTGCTTTTGGTGATGGAACTCGTAATTTTGAGCCACAGTCAAGTGACGAGGATGACACCTGAGCTGGCACCCCTCTTCTCCTAACTACTACACCACATCAAGAGAGGACATTGAGCCTCGACAGATTTACCGTGCATCAGCTCCTCTACACGGCAGGTGTTCAATGACACCAGCAATGCACCACAGAGAAGCCGTAATGTAAAGCTTTAGAGGACCATATTCACTTCCCCAGTTTTGCAAGCCATAGCATAAACTTTATAAAAACATCCCTACTTTAAATGCTTTTTTTTTCTGTTCGGATAAAGTGGTCAGCAAAAAAAAAAGTAGTACTACTTAGATATCGTTTGTTTCTAATTGTGTGTAAACATCATTAAAAATCACATCTTCTGTTTACGTCGCCCGAAAGATTGCATTTTCGCCAATTGTAGCCAACCTTTCGTGTTTGCCCTGCCAAAAGGGATGGGGACTATGCAATTTCTCTCTTTCTCCTTTCCACAATTCTCTGAAATATATTGAGTCACGCTTCCACTTGGACGCGTTTCTAAAAGAAGAAAGATGAAGGTGAGAAAATAGAGAAAACAAGACGTGTGTTCTCTCTTCCGATTTTCGTTCCTCTTTTTTCTTTTTTTTTTCTTTGGATCTTCTGCCTAACTTGTATAAACCATCCTTGTATCGGAACTAATCAACAACTTCTCTTAAGTCAAAAAAGATGATAGATGGGGCTTAAGACTTCTCTATCCAAACAGGGACTCCTTTTCGTGCTTACATATTCCAGAAATAACTTTGAAACTTGATACTACGAAATTTTAGTGACTGATTTCAACTAATTATGTTCAGTTTATGTTGTTTTTAGATTTAAATAATGGATTTTTCGTGTTGGACTTCCTATTTAGGAAACTATTCATGTATTGAAATATATATTCTAATTATTGCTTCGTATTTCAATCTTCTAAAGCATGTCGTTTTTTGTAACTGAATTATTAAGTCTTAAAGATTTTAAGTATCTGCAGACTTATTCAATACTTCGCAAATAATTTTCTATATACTATATTTACATATTTACTATTTACTATAAAATTAATGAATTTAATTTTAAGAAAAATATTTTCGATATGTTTAAGGGTGTTTTTAAAATTGATAAATAAATCTAATAATTTGAAATCAATTTTATTTTGAATCATAGTCTTATCTTCTTTTTTAAGATTAATATATCTTCAGCTTTTTGAGCTTAATTTATTTTGAATTATAAAAACTATCTTAAGCTGAATTGCAACTAGGAATTTTAAAAAATTTATAAAATAATATTATTTAATTGCATTTTCATTATATTTATATTTGAAAAATCCTTCCATTGATAACAATTTTTTAGGGTTAAATAATCAGCTTATGTGAGAAAAACATAAATAAGTAATAGAACATTTAAAGAAAGTGAATCGTGGTAATACACCCAGTTAATTTTTGTATTATTTTGCTTACAATACATTGGACTTATAATAATAAATTACATTTTTCAAAAATTTATTTGATCTTTTTCCATTTCCATCTGAGAAGTGTTTCTTGTTATCGCATCTTCCACCTCTGAAAAACAGATTTTATTAAAAAAAAATTCAGAACTTATTCAATTTTCTCTGATAAAATCATTTTCAGAAACCTTTTACATTTCGGTAAGTTATCCTTTGTTGAAGCAAGAAATTACCATAACTTTTTCCAAGAATTTTGTGTGCCTAAGAAAGTATTCAGAAATTTTAAATCTATTTATCTCTTATCCTTTCAATCATTCTTCTTAAATATTTAAGAAAATTTTGAGGTTTCGATGCAGAATATGAGAATTATTAAGAAGACATTTAAATTTCATGAGTATTTCAAAATAAATCTTATAGTAATTTTTAAAATACATATCTTTATAAATATTTCAGGTATTCCAATGTAGGATATCATATTCATTTAAAAGTAAATTTAAAGAATTTAAATGCAAAATTATATTTTTATGAGGGTAAACCATAAAAGGATTGAAAGTTCTAACTGTAAAACTTAATTTTAAAAATATAGTTGAGACTGCGCGCAAATAGTGATTCTAATTGAACTGAAATGAAATGTTTTATTTCCAAGGAATTATTTTAAATATACAGGGTGACTCTAACAATCCTTACAATCTTTGGACAATCTTTAGGGGTGGTCGATCTCACTAAAACAATTTTTGTTCAGGAATATACGGGTGGATGTGCCGCGTTGAGGCACCAACATAAAAAAATAACACATTAACAGAAACATAAAATGCTCATTAGCAACATACATTAACGACAGATTCCGTAGAGGAAACGTTTAGTTTAGAACAGTTTTTTAGAAATTGCATTCAGCAACTTTCAATCATTCTTGGCGGCTTTATGTCGTGATTGGCTGACAACATTGGCGATAGTTAGAGGCAGCAAAGTGATATTTGCTGCACTACCAAAATTAGCATTTGCGCTTGAGATTTCGGTCGTTATGAGTGATTTTACTAATAGCGAAAAGGTAAACATGCGTCTAATGTACGGTGCTACTAATGGTAACGACAGAGCAGCGGTACGGCTGTATTACGAACGCTTTCCAAACAGAAACATGCCGAACCACAAAATGTTTCAGCGATTACATCGACAGCTGCGTGTAAATGGTTCATTCATCGCCAGTATGGAGAAAAGGGATAGATCGAGGACTGTACGTCAAACACATCTGGATGAAGTCATCTTGGACTATGTGGACGAAACACCCGGAACAAGTACAAGGACATGTCGTCTACATGTCAGTCAACCAAACGTTTGGAGAGTTTTTCTGTTGAACTGTTGGTGGATGCAATTTCTAAAACTATTTTAACATTTTCTCAACGAAATCACTCGTTAAGTATGCTGCTAATTAACAATTTTTGTTACCGTTTATGTGTTATTTTTTCTGTTGGTTTCTCAACGTGGCACTTCCGTCCATATATTCCTGTACAAAAATTGTTTGTTTTAGGGAACTCTACCACCCCTCAAAGTTTGTCCTACCGTTTTAGAATCATCCTGTATATTGCCACATAAAAATAAAAAAAAGTTTTAAATACTTTGTGATAAAATCAATGTTTAATTAAGTTTTAGATTTATTTATCCTTTTTTATTATGTATAGCTGTATTATAAACTGCTGAGTTCTTAAATTATTTTTTTAATATTCTTTCATATTCCAAGGAAGAATTGAACAATATGATTTTCATGAACTGGATTATTCTTCATTAAATAAAAAGAAAATATACTAGAGAATGTTAGAGTTAAAATTATTGAAATTCATAATTAAACTGAATGTTTAATACTTTATTAGTATCCGAACACATTCTCACTAACCATAAATTTTTGAAGAAATATAATCACCCAATGACTTCGAGATAAAGTTAACGATATTAATTTTCTAAAATATTTACAATAGAACACTTAAAAATATGTAAGAGAAGGAATATATAGATCATGAATCTCTCAGGTAAATTTGTTATTGAAATTGGTGATGTTTATTTTCTTTCAGGTTTCTACAGACATATTATAAGGGTTGAGATCTTCTCTCAACCCCGCCTAGAGGTGAGGGAGGAAGTGAAGGATGTCTAGCCATGTTATTTATCCAATCTATTTATTGAACACACCAATTATCGACAGACAAACTTCTATAAGTTCAAACTAGAAGAGATGTTCCCGATTTGAGCAATATGAGAGGCAATAGCGAGGTACGCGAATTACGAGAAGACTTTTCAAATAGCGATCCTCCTTTATTAGGATCAATCCCTTGCTCTAAATATCTGAGCTTTTTTTAACTGTGGTGACCAATCGTTACTTCAATACCTTCAATTATCTAATCTCTGAGACGCGCTATAAAATATAATAATACCTGATCGGTAGAAATCTCTCCTCCTAGTCAGATTCTCTATATCTCAATATATAGCTTGAAAATTTAGACTACATATATTTGACCTAATCTGCGTATCACAGTTGCTACTTCAGAGGATTCGTTGTGATTAAATTCGAATTGATAGACCAAAGATTTCCCAAGGGAATTAGAGGAAGGACGCGGATAGATCCGTCACAAAATGAATCAATTAAATTTAAATAAATGCAATAAATATGTAAACAAGCATCTCTTGTTAGATCAATTGAAGTAAAGCTATCTGATTCGGTGGAGCTTGCATCTTGAAAAATTGATGTATGCTATGAAGTGAGCAAAAACATTTTTATAACGTTTTTATTTTGATCGCAGAGACAAATTTACTAAATCCAAAAAGTAACTACTAAAAAGACTCTGTCCAATTAATATTGTGCACATTTTATTTCAGCATTTCTACGGATAGTTACAGATAAAAAAAAGACATAATATTACAATTGTGTTTGGTTTTTTTACTTTACATCCATGGGTATTTTCTATTATTTATTTTTCTTTGTACACAAATAACATTCGCATAATACCATATTTCATCATGAAAAAACAAGGCCCAAAATATAGAATAACTTAACTATTCGATCTCCATTTTGTGGGAAAAAAGTAAAAACACTCCAGAAACTTCCTCAAGTCCAGGGGTAGACAATAGTGGCCAACAAAAAGTTCTTTTGCTGCCCGCTAAAGCATAAAGTTCGCCTTGAAGGGAGATTTCTTTCCCATGTGCGTCTCAAGATTCGTCTTGTATTTTCCACTAGGATGGTCACGTAAACACGAGTGCGCGAACAAAACCTTTATAACTAAAAATAAAGAAAATTGTGGAAAGGTGTGATAAGGTACATTTGACTCATTAAACTGATTTTAAAATTAAGTGTGTGTGCGTGTGCGTGTGCGTGTGTGTGTGTGTGTGTGTGTGTGTGTGTGTGTGTGTGTGTGTGTGTGTGGTGTGTGTGTGTGTGTGTGTGTGTGTGTGTGTGTGTGTGTGTGTGTGTGTGTGTGTGTGTGTGTGTGTGTGTGTGTGTGTGTGTGTGTGTGTGTGTGTGTGGATATATATATAAAATTAGTACATTAAATAAATTGAATAAAATAAGCACTATTTTATTTAGCTTACATGTATTGATTTTTTGTAATACAATTTTTACCTTTTCTGAGATGCAAGTTAACCAATGAATGGAATCATTTTAAAAACTGTAGCCTTCCGATATCTTCCGCTTTTACAATGCTGCGATTTTAGCGACGTTGCTAAGGTGCAGCGCTGTTGAGGTCACTGTTAAGGCCGGATCACTCCTGTGAAAGGCTACGTCGGGACGAAAAAGGGATGCTCGTAGGTATGAGCCTTGATAGGTCACAGTCAGTGGGAGAGAGAGTCCGTTGGGGTGTGCTGGGGCGTCGTAGAGCGTTGAAACTTGTAGAAGTTTCTCAAGCGTCTGTGAAGCTTCTTAGAGTCTCGAGAGTCTCTGGGTTTCCCCTTTTGGTGTCTCTATAAAGATCGAATACGTCACGCCCTTCCAAGCCTCACGTGATGCAGAATCACTTCTGTTTGAACATTGTCGGGATTACTATTCATTTATTGGTCCTAGTCACCCCTCACGTGGTGAGTTTCGAAGCCGGAGATTGGCGCGGGCACTGCGCCGGTCACCTCTCTGTCTGCTGGATAAAGGGAGGTCAAGTGACTTGGCTGGAACATTGTGACATCTATACGCGACTCTACTAACCCCTTCAGGAATCTTTAAGGAAAATATTTAATTCAACCAACTTTCACCGAATGATGAAAGCGTGGCTATGCAAATTAAGTATATTATATAAATTTTGTATTCGCGAGTTTTAGGAGATAGTTGGTGAGTGAAGGATCGTGAAATGATTAAGTGCAATCGGAGTTTATCAATTGAAGATTTCTAAGAGAGGATCACTCGACGGTGATTTAATCCGGATAAGAGGATCACATTCAAGGATTCAAGTGTAGGACTTTACAAGTGTACAGGTATCTTGATCCTTATTTAAATAGAAGCTTAGCTCTTTAGTGCGTGACGTAGTTTATATTGAGCTTGTTTAAGTTATCATGGAATCAGTTGAGGGTCCGTATTATCATCCCCAGGCTAACGAGTCTCACCTCCACGCTCTGCTATCTGATCTGTTATCTTAATTAGATTATTATTGTGTCTGCTTGATATTTGGGTGACAATAAAATAATTAGAGGGAATCATGTCTACTGATTATTCAGTTCCTCCCACACACCTAGCCGGCTCCGAGGGTAGACAAGGGGGTTCAGAGAGAAGCAGTAACCGACAGGCATTACAACATAAGCGTCGTAGTGTCCATAGTATTGGATATTATTTTCCCACCCAAAACTCTATGATCGTTGAGACGTCACGTTCCCTAACAGAAAATGCGCCCTTTGGTGGAGACCGCCACACATTCGAGCCAAAACAATTGCTCGCTCCTTCTCTAGCTGAATAATGTAGCAATGTACGAATTCGCTCTGTTATGTTGAGTATGCCTATTTATGTAACGCTTCCCCCCCCCCCTTTTCTTTTTGTTGAGAAGCACAATATAAATAAGACTGAAAATGAAACTCATCAAACTTATTTTATAACAGAATGTTATTTTAAATACCTCTTTTAAATATGCAAACCTGTTCATTAATTTATGTATTGCACATGATCCGCGAAGCCATATTATCATTATGATAATGGATGATTTCTTGCAACTATCTCCGTATTAATTGTAATTATTTGTAAAATAATGCAGATAATTGCGATAACTTTTATTTAATTAACATACCAAGAAAAACTGGATTTACATCTAGGAATAATATTTATGTGAATAAGATATTCATTTATTACGAAAAAAAAAGTTAAGGGTTCAAATCCGTTTCAACCAAAGACTGCAGTGCGGAACAATATTGATCATATTTGTTGGATTTAAATCTACTTCAAGGTCATCAATAGAGTAGCAAATATTTTACCGGGTTACCCTCGCCATCTAGTAGGAATTTTAAACACTATATTTTGTTGCAATCGGTCAAAGGTATTTATTACTCTAACATGATGCTGAAAAAAAAATCAAAACAAAATGTGTCGCAAAAGCAAAATTCTTAAAATGAAGTAAATGAAAATTGACTTAAGAGCCCAGGAATAGATTAGATATTTTAAAAATTTCATATCTTGATGATGTTACAAATTTGTGTGGGTATAAAAAACCCGACAAATCCAATTAATTGAATAACGAATTTATTAATGGACAAAGACGAACAAATGACCACACAAAGACAAAACAACGTATATACACAATGAAATATTAAAATAGAATATTTGCAGTAATGGAAAAACGTTATAAACAAGCTTTACAGCGCTCCAGAAATGGATCTCTGGAAGGAATTTTCAAGCTGATACAGTCTCTTTGTCTTTTTCGAAAACAACGCACAAGTAGATTCTGAACTCTCAGATCCCTTATATAGCTTCACGGAAATTTCTACAAGGGTCATTTCTAAAGAGTTATCCTTGGTTCCTTGGCGATATAATTTTTTGCCGAATTTGTAGTCAAATCTGTCAGCAAGGGAGATAAAGTAGACAATCTGGTAACCCAAGTCACAACTTTTAGGGTTGCTAAAATCTTATTCAAGTTCATGCTGGGGGAGAGTACTTTCCCTGCAAAACTCTTTTTCTCCTAAGCAATCTACCGTTGCAGCGAAAACAACATTCTTGGTGTGTTTCACTATAATTCGTAATATTCTTTGGAAAAAACCAACTATGGTTCGGAAAAAAAAATTTTAAAAAAGAATCTGATTTTTGAATATTTTTTACAGTATTAGGTATATTTTCAATTATAAACACAAAAGGTGAAAAATGTTTTTAAAAACATATTAACTTTCGAGAAACTGGAAGATTTTTTTGTGGATTTTAATGAAATGTACCCGAAATGATTAACGCTCCCCACAAAATTTTAATGCAGCAATCTAATATTTGTTTGCAAATAAGCTATTAAATACATAATGTTTAATAAAAATCAAAGAAAAATTGTTAATGCTCTGTTAAGCTATCTTTAAAAATATTACAGACAGTGGCGCACACAAGAGAAGGGTCCAGGTGTCCGACCACCCCTCATCACCCTTGATTTTTTTTTATTATAATATAATTTATATAGCAAGTTTAATTATTAATTATAATTTTTTTAATGCTAATATTTTATTCAATAAATTTTTTTTACTGTTTTTTGCTCACGGCAATCGCCACAATCAAAGAAATATGTTGATGGCGTATTGAGATATGATACGATAATGGCGGATTTCCGAACCTCAACGCCCCCCCCCCTTCCCTTGAAAAATTCTTGTGTGCACCACTGTGTACATATACCCATTTTTTCCATAAATTTACAACTTCATATTTTTAAAGCCCCTATACACAAAATAATCAAAACAAAACTTTTCCTTCATTTCATTACCCATATTATTTGAAAAATGTGCTAAAACTTTTATGCAAATATCTGTTAGTTTTTGAGATATTTTGTTAATGGTGCAGAAGTTTTATGAAAAACATTATTTTGAGAAAAATTTAAGTTAAAGGTTTACATCAGTTTGATTTTGCTCTGACGAATTATTTTATAATAGTTATAATTTTTTTATAAAGCACCTAGGGGAAAGCCCCAAAATATGAACTATTTTGGAAAGAGAAAAGTTTGTACTGTGAAAAAAAAAATTCGCCAATATGATCGAAAATTAGTGTTTTCAATATAGTCCAATACCTTAAGGATATTTGAAGTTAAATTAAGATAGTCTGATAATAAAACTTGGCGAAATTCCATCGTAAATCTGTCCCAAAATAAACATTGATTTCATAACATAAGAAACAATTCAATGACGAAAAAGTGCTGTCGTTTTGAACTAAAACAAAATGGTTCTGATTCAGAAGAAAGGTTGGAAAGAATGTATACCCCCTCCACCTCCTCCATTTCACTAATCTATTTTAATAGATTTTAAAAAAAATATGAAATATTTTGCAGCTATATATGTGTGTGTGCTTACATATAGCTACAAAATTTTAAAAAACTTTTATCATTATATGTGTACGGTAAACTCTTATCGCATTAATCCCATCGTTTTGAAAAAGAAAATACTTCTGTTTTCAGTTCAAGTCTTCACTAAGCAGCAAATTTTTATTTCACATTGTGGAAATATCGAAATTCATATTTGAATATTTGTTTAAAAGTTACATAAAAAAAGGAATTCTAATTTTTTTATCAAGCTCGAGTAAATGATTCTACAAATCACAGAAATGTGCCCATGTTCCTTAATTGTTCTAGATATTCTCTTTCACACTTACTTCCTAAAACTATTTTTTTTTTTTTTGCATTAAAATTATTACATTTTATAAAGATTTCTTAAATGATGCCAAATTCTCTTTGCTGAAAGACTCGGTACTTAAATGGAAGAAGAAAAAAAACATTTTTCTTACTTAATAAAGCTTTTTTTTTTTTTTTTTTTTTTTTTTTTTTTTTTTTTTTTTTGCGAAAAAAAATCACATTTTATAAAAATGTCTTAAATAACACACAATTTTCTTTGCTGAAAGATCTGATACTTAAATGAAAAAAAAAATATTTTCCTTAAACTATCACATTTTATAAAAATTTCCTAAATATTGCCCAATTTTCTTTGCTGAATGATCCGGTTCCTAAATGGGGAAAAAAATTCTTACTTGCTAAAACTTTTTTTTTTTTTTTGCATTAAAAATATCACATTTTATAAAAATTTCTCAAAAAATGTCCAATTTTCTTTGCTGAAAGATCCGGTACTTAAATGGGGGGGGGGACAATTTTCCTACTTGCTAAAACTTTTTTTTTTCATTAAAAATATCATTTTTTATAACAATTTCTCAAAAAATGCCAATTTTCTTTGCGGAAAGATACGGAACTTAAATGGGGGAAAAAAACATTTTTCTCCAATTATTAATAAATCGCAAATATTCCTGAAAAATCCTTTCAAAATGTTGTCCATGTAAAATAGTGTCTTAATCTAATATGATTTTTTTATCTACTAAGAAATGTTGAAATCCCTCACATGGTTAGTATGATGGTTAATACGGAGTATGTCTCCCGGACGATGCAATACAGGCCTTACAACGCCTACGCATGCTGAGTATCAAATTATCAACCTGATCTTGGGGAATATTACACCACTCATCAAGTAATGCCCTCCGAAGTTCCGGTAGACAGGTGGGAGGGGGTTGACGGGCTGCAATTCGTCGGCCAAGCATATCCCACACATGCTCTATTGGATTCAAGTCCGATGAGTATGCTGGCCAATCCATATGGGTGATATCCTCCGATTGAAGGCATTCGTCTACAATGTTTGCACGGTGAGGACGGGCGTTGTCATCCATAAACAGAAATTCAGCACCCATGGCGCCCTGAAACAAACGTACATGTTGTTCCAGAATGACATCCCGATAGATGTGGCCTATTATCGTTACACTCTGAACATGCAGGTCAGTTCTGGAACCAAGAATAATTCCTCCCCAAACGAGCCATCCTGCACCACCGTAACGGTGTCGTTTAATGGTGTTCTCTTGGTAGTAACGGGTACCTGGCGCTCTCTATATGAAAGTTCGACGAGAATCAGACTGCAAACTAAACCTGGACTCGTCGGAAAACATCACACAAGACCACTGTTGTGGTGTCCACAATGCATGCTCTCTACTCCAGGTTAATCGCAGGCGACAGTGAGTTGCGGTAAGGGGAACACATCTGACAGGCCTACGAGCATATAGACCAATGTGCCCTAAGCGTCTGTACACGGTCTGCCTTGAAACTGCCGTACCGGTAGCTTAAGAGAACTGACGAGATAGGTCTGATGCTGTGCTCCGTCTGTTTCTTTTGGCAGTAACTGCCAAATACCGGTCCTCATTCGACGTTGTAACTCGGGGGCGACCTGTGCTGTAACATCTACTCACATTACCATCATCTTGGAATCATTGCCAAAGCCTGGAGATGACACTCTGGACGTTTCCAAGTTCCTCGGATACTTCTATCTGGGTACGTCCACATTCCAGTCATCCGATAATTCTACCACGTAAAAAATCCTCCAGATGCTTCCTTTGTGCCATAACTATGCGGTTATTACTCTGAAAGGCTTTTAAAGTGCTTGTGAACAATTTTACTTCTTTGCCACCATTCCTTATATACCCCTCTCTTACACTCTCGTCAATGTGACGTACTATCCGCGCCATCTGGTGGTTTCCTGTAATTTGCATATTCTTCTTCAAGATGTGTGTGATAATTCTATAGGTGAAATTTTTATTTTAGAGTTCAATTTCTGTGTGATTTTGAATTATCCTTAATTTATGGACATGAGTGTAAAAGATCATTTTCTTTGGGTAAGAATTCACATTAAATTAAATAAACACGGCAAACATGACCTCCAGTGAGAGTTTTATTACGTCGCACACTAAAGCATGGCAACTGATCTCGTAATTTTGAGCCTCATTCAAGTGACGAGGACGAAACCTGAGCTGGCATCTCCCTCTAATAACTGTGGCCGTGGTAGCCTAGTGGTCAAAGTAACGGACTCGTGGCCAGCGTGTCATGAGTTAGAGCCTAGTACCAATGAAGACCCTCCCTTGCAGAGGAAACCGATGCATGTTAAGTCTATCGAGGCCCGAAATTCCTACCATAGGTGTGATGTGGTAGTTAGAAGAGGGGATGCCAACTCAGGTGTCGTCCTCTTCACTTGACCATGGTTCAAAATTACGAGGCTCGTCGCCAAAAGCCCAACTAATAAACTCAACCATCTTTCGTAAGCATCGCAGTATTATCGCTGAAATTGAAGCTATGTTAAAATTACGGTGGGATAATCGTGTCCTTTTTTTTATCACCGAAACTCATGCAGAATCAGTGCTAGAATCTGATGAAATTGGTAATGGGATTAAAAATTTGTTGACAAGCAAACAAATTTAGAAATAGATAGAACTGCTGGATTCCCACAATCAGGAGCTGTCAATTAATGAGATCGTAGAAATACGCGAGCAAGAGAACACAATGAAGAACTTAAGTCTTGAGACCCAGTTCAACCAGAAGATCGAATAACGCTGATTGAAATTTAACAGAAGGTCTCGGTTTAATTGAAAAGGGTTACAAATTTTAGAAAATACAGACTCCAACGAAAATCGTATTTTTTCAATAAAATAAGGAATAATAAAAATTATTCGAATACTACGAGGAAATTTTAAGGATGAAAAAATATATATATTTGAGCCGGAATGCTACTTTGTTCGATTTTATGAAAGCCTTCTACATCAAAATATATTTGGTTTGTGATTCTGTGTTGATCTCTTTTCAAATAGTTTTCCAATTAAAATTATAACAAATATCGCCAACATAGAGTAAATGACCCTTTCAGCTGCGTACCAATTCTTTGTTCTCATACTGGCGGGTAAACAAAAAGTGCACACCTTATAATTTAAATAGCGCCATCTAGTGGCATACATGAACCCTAACATTCTGTATTTGTGTTATCTAAGATCTACATTTTTTTTTCTTACGTCTCCGGCCCCAACTAAAAATAATATTTTTATGTTTTTATATGCGAAGTTATACCCCGACCTACTTACGTGGTTATCACTCAGTCCCAATTATCACATAAGCTCACGGTATTACTGTATTTAACTACCTTCTTTTCTCTGTAAAAAAAGTGGCAGTTAAAACTTGCAATAACATCACAAGAAAACCATAAATTAATTTAAAAAAGAAAAATCTCGCGTGATAGTGCATTCCAGCTGTCTATTCCTGACAAAATAAAGGTTTTGAAACCTGTACTACACCTCATAATCTTGGACCATATTCAGATGACGAAGTCGACACCTGATTTGGAACCTTTTTTTCTGTATACATAACACAGCACCGTGAAAGCTTTGAACCCAAACAGATTAACTTCAGCCCCTAAACATGGGAGGCAATCGGTGAAATTAGCATTTTGAGCATACAGCTTGATTGAAATTATGCTGACTATGAGTTATCTCTCATGAGCTTTCAGAGCCGAATTTCATTTCATTATGTTGGGACTTTTTAACTCCTCAAATAAGTCAATGAAGCTCTTGCTCATTTTTTCAGCTTTGGATAGTATCATCGATTTTAATTCTGTATTAATAAAATATGAGCACATTTAACCTAAGTATTTTTGCACTATTTTTAAAAGTTTTTCTTTGGTTTTTATTTTAATGCAGATCCAGGTTGCCTATCAATAACACTATGAACAGCTCTCTTTGTTATTTCAGTTTCAGTCAAAAAAGTGGAATATATATTTTTTCTTGATTTAAAAAGTAATATATATGATTTTTTTAAGGTAACATATATGCTATATTCTCGAAATCTTTTGTCATTGCTTGACACATTTATATTGTTTCCTAGGAAAAAAGGTGTTTTCCCTGATTAAATTGGTCAAAATATTGCAATAACTTCCTCTTTTTTTAAAAAAAAATCCTTTTAAATTAAATAAAACTATTGTTCTTTGAAATTTTTGTTAATAAGTCAATAAACTTTAGCTAAACAACAATTAATTTTTATTCATATGCTGTTCTTATTAAACCGAAAGTGGAACTTATATGTTCATCGTTTCGGTTTGATCATGAAACGATAAGTCATGTGAATGCTTTTAAAGCCATGTCTTTTACCGAAAAATGTGAAATTTTAGATTCACATTAAAAATGAATTCGAAAAATTTATCTTTTATAAATGTTTTCATCATCTAAGATTATTAAAAACAACTACTTGTAGAATCATATGATAAGCATTTTTTTCTTCTGATTGGGTTTTCTGCTTACTTGACCTCTCTTCAGATATCTTTCTATGTATTGACAAAGATGGCGGATGTCAATGGCGTTTTTTTGTGGTATCAGTGCTTTAAAAAGACATTGTTTATCATTGGTGCTTTATTGTTTTCTATAAGCGAAGGCAAGTATGCTAATCGAAAGTTTCCGACGCAATAATGTTCATTTTGAAGTAAATTGCATTGGATTGTCTGCTGTTTAATTGATTAAAAATGTGTTTATTTACAGTCTGATTCCGAAACAATGTTTACAACAACAATCTATTTATCCGAAGTAATTAATATTATCAGGAAAGTTTAAAAGAAGTATAAATGTATCTATATATATTCATACGTTTATTACAAACAAATTTGAAACAATCTAAGCAACACAAGTCACGTAGTAGAAACCAAAACTATCTAATCTATATTGATAGACAACAGTTCTGCTGTATTTTACTGTTATTCTAATACTAGCTACTTACTCTGATACCTTAATATAGTTTCATATGTAACATTAAAAACTAAATTTTAAAAAATTGTGTTATCCTTGTGATAAATTATTTTTTTAAAAATTGAAACTCTATTGATGTACTACATCTATTATTGCTTACTAAGGTGTCTTTTAAATAAGATTTATGCTGTTTTATATTTTGTCTGTCTCCTACAGTACAAAGTAATAAGATGATTTTGAATTCTAAATTTTTAATTTATATTTCTTTTTAAGATTTGAACAATAATCAGAAGTATGAATAAAATGTTGTTAGTTATTTCTTATTTTAAGTGTATGAATTATTTATCGTAATTTTAAACAAATTAGTATTTATATTGCTAAATTTGTTTCTTTTTTGAATTACTGATAAATCATTTAAATTGAAAGCACTAATTATCCTGTGAAGTTTATGTATGTCTTTTTCTAATTCCCTTATAAAAATATTTAAAATCTTAAAATTCTAGGAGAAAAAAAAACAAATATTGTGTCTGAATTCATGATACAAAGTGTGTGTATGACATTTTTTTTTATTATATTATGGATTGTTTTTTTATCAACTATGGATGTCCATTGCAGATTTTTTTTATGTAATTGACATTGATCTCTCTCATTTTCACATAATATGTGTGTATTTTCCTTTTTTTTTTTTGTATTGTCTTAAAGAGAATTTTAGAAAATATTCATAGAAAGGTAACATTTGTGTTATATTATCACTTCATCCAAAAAATATGTACTGATTTAAAACTAATAATTGGTCCAAATATCTTAACAGAAACAGAAAAAAAGTTACAAACAAAATTAAAAAATATGAGATATATTTATATATAAATTAGTCACTTGTAATAGCTTGGAGCTTGTTGTTTTAATCAAGGGTATTGTTTTAATTTTGTATTCTAAAAGTTCTATGTTGCATAATTTATAAAGAAATTTTAAACTTCATCTTAGCGACATTATTTTAAGTGCAAATATTGATAAAAAAATTATTTGTTATATGTTTTTAATTTTCTGCATCAGTTTTTATTTCGTATTAACTATAATTCATAAAGCTCTGTTTGAAATTATAATAAGAGGTATATGTTTTTTCGTGCTTTTCAAATGCATCACAATAAATGTAAATTTCAATTTCAGTGTATAGCTTGATTTGTTATTGTGCTGGTCACTGTCCATCCAATCAACCCAATGGTTCCTGTTTTGCTCGTCCAAATAGTCAATGTTTTAGTGCTGTTGAACAAGTATACAATCCAGACACAGGACTTTTAGAAGATGAACGTACATATGGGTGTCTGCCGCCTGAAGAAAATGGTTTTATGCAGGTAATAGAGAAGTTTTATCAATAGTATGTTCTTGTTGCATAATTTATACCTTTATCGATTCATTGTGTTTAATAAATCTCTTCAAAATTTTGATTATTAAAAGTTACCTAAAGCTGCATATTTGCATGACTTATTATGGGAACAATGAATACATAAAATGGATATGATAATATGGTGATTATGTGTAGTAGCATTTTGTTTTATGTACAAATGTATTAAATAAGTATCTTAAGAGAAAGCATGTTAAAATATATTTGATAAAAATTTTTATTTATTTTGCAATAAATAAATGAATAACTACAATAGCACCTATGCCACTAGTGCACTTGCTGTCCAATATTTTTCAACAATAGAATTAAAATTTATCAGTGCAGGGCACATGTCCACATGTACAATCATAGCTGACCAGAGTCGCACTGAGTACAGTCTGGGAAGTCGTCGATACCAGTTCTGTAGAGATGAGATCCCAGAATTGATTTTATTTATGTAGTATTCATTTCTAAATGTATATTGGTTTGTTTATCTATTTAACCTCTGACAATAAAGTTGGGTGAATAGTCCTGTAGCATTAACATAGATGAAATATTAACGAAAGTTACCTTACTGTCCTTTGAAATAGTCACCTTCCATAACTATGCACCACTGAGATCTGCTATACATGTCCTGGAAACTTTGCAAGAAGTCCTCTTTTGGGATGGAGTTCAAAAGCCTCATCACATTTCGTTGGATGTTAGGAATATCATTAATATCGATAACACGTTTTTCTCATCCCTAAATTCTGGGTAACGATTTGTTGCACAGATTCACGATTAATCTGCAGCTCATCAGCTATCATCTGCACAGTTAGTTTACAATCTTTAGTGATTAATTTCCTCATTTTTGCAATGTTTTTGCAACTGATGGAGGTCGCCAGTCTTCCGCTACAGGGATTTTCAGAAAAACTTTCCCTGCTTTTCGAAAACGGATGAACCACTCGTACACACACTTCATGAATAGTGCTTGATCTTCGTAAACGCGTACCAGCATCACATTAGTTTCCTTTGGTGACCTGTCAAACTTAAAACAAAACTTTAGATTGATCTTTTGTTCGTTCATTTTCCTGTTCCCAGTAAAGAACCAATGTACTAAACAATCATTTTGTAAAACAAGTCTTACATAAAACACAAATGAGTCTCAACTGAACAATGGGGGGGGGGGGCAGATACTCAACACCTGTTGCTAGACATGGGCAGGGTTTTGTTTCACCAGTGTTGCCAGATTGGTTGTTCTTACTTTATTCACTGAACTGTATTGTCAATGGTTGTAAATATGCTTTTCAGTTATAAAAAGTAATTGTATGTTATGTAAATTATATAAAAGAATACTCTGTGATGCTCTTGAATGGAAATCAAACATAGTAAGGCTTAGCTCTTTTATTGTAAGTATTTCACATACCTCTGACACATATAAATAAAATGTATGCTTAAAAGAAATATGTTTGATAAATAATTATCTTACATCTTGTTGCTATATCTTTTTGCTGGGAAGCAAGTTTTTTTAAAGAAGTATTATAACTGATTACCGTAAAATCCGACGTATAATGTGCACTTTTAACACAAAGAATAAGATTCTAATTTACGGGTGCGCATTATACACGGGGTATATATATATGATACCTTTAAAAATTAAAAAAAGAGATGTGAGCGTACAAATAATTGGGCTTCTACTTATATTGAAATACTGTTTATTTAAAAGAAATGACATTTTCTTTATGAATTTAAAGGGTTGTAGTTCTAGAAGTATATTATTTCTTCAAAATCCTGGTATAATACCTCGTACATATGAGCTCGTACTTCAAAACATAAGAGCATTACTCACTTTCATAGCATGTTTCTTCTTAAATAAGAGGAGTGCGTTACACGGTGAATATAACTTGAAATTAAAAATGCAGCTTGAAAGTATAGGTGTGCACCATATGCTGGATTTTAAGGTATATATTTTTTAACCTTTTGCTTTAAATGTTTTATTTATTTTCAAGCCATTCCACTTTCAAATGTTTTTAAAAATTAATTCTTAATAATAAAAAATTTTAAAAAATTGAGGCTATAATGGTACAAATCCTTTGAAATTAAATTTTACGCTTTAAAAAGTAGATGAGTATTGTAGCAAAAGATAGGTATTAATGCAGGTTTGATTTTAATTGGTCTTTTTTCAATATAAACTATTTTACTGACTTGATACTCTAAATAACATTTTTTTTTTTACTCTAATTTAGAGGATGTTCTTTATTAAGGATTTCCATGTTACATCTATGAATAGGATGATTCTTCATATTCTTTTTGTGTATTTAGATCCTTGTATCGCATTCATCAATAGAAATTTTAAGGAGGATCAATTTTCTGTGATTTTGCAAAATCATTTATAAATTTCAGAATGAATGAAATTCACTATAATTGTATGCTCAGCTTTTGTTTTATTAATTTTTTTAGTGTAAAGGACATTTAGTACCTCATCAAATTCCCAAATCTATAGCATGTTGTTCAAAAGGAGATTGGTGTAATAAACACCTTAAGCCAAATACTGTTGTAAGGACAACAACTCCAAGTCCAAGTAATTGTCTTTCTTTATTTTTATCATATTCACATTATGTACCATATGAATAAAATTTAATTGATAATTTTTGTGTATCTTTTGAATTAAAATAAGTTTATTTATTCTACTTGTAGTTATTGAAAAAGTATTGGAAATAACTGAATGATTCAGTTTTTCTTTAATTTTTTTTTAGTGTACCAAGGAGAACTTATGTCATATAATGGGCCATATAATTTGATTATATGTTTGGCTTCAGTATCTGTTTGCATTGCATTTCTGGCTGTTGTTGTTTTTATGATTTGTTACAGGTAAAAAAACAGAATAGGTTTCCTATTTTTATAAATTATTATTTATTTTCTTATTTTATTAGTTGATACATCTAGATATAATTTGTCTTGAAACTTGCAATATTTTTTCTTAGTTACTATAAAATATGTTTACTTCTTCATAATCAAATCCTTTTAAAAGAATGAAATTTGTATTTCTGAAGACATTTGATCTAACAAAAAAAAAATTGGAGGTTATTGTAATGTCTGGCTCCTATTTGCAATGGATTATAGAATGCTTGGCACCATTCTCTGCAGTTGTAAGGAGGGTTGGTATTTGTATTGAAAAGAAGAGCATGAACCTTTGAATTTGAGGGTGAAAAAAAAAGAGGGTTCTGTTGTTTTAGCGCATCATATTTGCACTTGCTTTTGTTGTAAAAATAGGGGGGGGAGTTTTGTCTTTTTAGTGAAATGAAATGCACGTGATTTCATTTTAAGAAAAATAATATAATTAAATTAAAATGATTTATTGCGCATTAAAATTATTTACATTATGTTATACATATTTTTTTTAAAGCATGTATGTTGCTGACTACACTTTTTTCCCATTGATTAATAAGACTAATATACTATTTAAAGATCATTTTAACAAGTACTTAAAGTTGTTGTTGTTTTTTATGAATTTAACAAATTTGCCTTTTAAGTTTATAAATAGAAGTGTTGCATTGGAAACTCAAATCAATATTTTTGATTCCAAAAAACAAGGATTTCTGAAAAAAAATAGTCCAAATTATGTGAAATTGATATAATTTCTAAAAAGAGTATGATGATATAAATATCTGTGGGAATTTGTGACATGAAATATTCTTTAAATAGAATTTTGTATAGTATTATTTTACTAACTTTTTTCAACAAATTGTGGATTTGTCATTGTTAGATTTACTTAAAATTAAATATAAAGATTACAATTTTCTCTTTGTTGTAAATTCTTGCTATAGTGAAAAATATTTCAGTTATTAAATGATTATAAAAGTTATTCTATATGGAATATTATCAATATGTAATAAACACCAATAATAATTATAAATGTTTCTGGGAAAATGACTTATTACCTGAAAAAATTAGGGAGAATACTTAAAATAACACATAACTTAGGAACAGTTTTCTAAATAAGTAATTTTGTGTTGTAGCAGATCATAGTAATCATACAAATATTCTTGAGTAGATACTCTTAAAGGGGGGGAAAGGAATTATATATATTTAAGTTCTTGTTTTTATTAATCAAAAAATTTACTTCTAATAATCCTCTCCCCCTCCCTTAAAAAGTAGCATGAAATTCAAAAGAAACATGATCAAATTAATACTCATTTCTATTATATATGAGCTCTTATCAAGATTTTAGTAAAATTTCTGTGACGTAATTAAAAGTTGACAATTCATTAAAATCGTGACTTTTTTTTTTTTTTAAGAAATTATTTTGAAAGGTATTTATTTGAATGTCTCATTTTCAAATTACTTCTCTTTGCATAAAATTTAAACAATGATTTATTTCAGAATTTGACTCCGCATTGTATTATCTTTTTTAAATATGTATAACCTATTTAAAAAATTGATTAATTATTTGTGAGGCTGAAGTTTTATCAACCTTTCAAAGTCTCTTTTATCAGTGGTAGTACTGAAATCATTTATATATTTGGATGGATTAGTTCAGTGTGTTCTTATGTAACAGAATCAATCAATCATTATATACAGAATATCCATATATCATTTGAAATTATTTTTTATAAAATAAATATGCTTTTTTTTAAACTTTTTAATGCATTTTTAGAATTTTAAAGATTTAAAAAAAAATTCAACATTCAATGGTCTATTTAAGAACAAAATAAGAAATTTCGTTTAAATTTGTATAAATATCAATATTATAGTAATTTAATATAAATAATTACTATAACTAAGTGTGTTAACTAAACTTATTTTATTTGTTTTATATAGAACTTGGTGTGCAAAAGAAATTATCTGCGATTTGTTTGTTTCATTCTGAATTCAAATTTTTTTGTCATGTGTCATAATGGGGGTTTGAATGTTATGTTATTCTTTAAGTGTAGATCTTATTATATGATTGACTTAAAATTTTAAGGTCTACCACTTTTTACATAAATACAATGCACTGTTAAAATAAATGACATCAGTTATTTTTCTCTTGAGTGTATTTACATTCATGATATTTGTTAATTGAACTTCATCTAATATACTGAAAATATTTTATTTTATAGATTAATGAATCAAAAGCAAAGTCGTAGAGGATACTTAGATGTTGAAAAGAAAATTATTGGGGGTGAAGCTGTAAAAGATTTGATTGATAGGTCCAATGATACGTCTGGAAGTGGATCTGGATCTGGTATCACTCTATTAGTAAGTTATTAGTTATTATGGACGTAATTAAGCAGATAAATATTAAACATTTCTTTAGTTATTTTGCTGTTTATAGTTTTGTTGTTTATAATTATTTTGCTGTTGTCTAAGTTTATGTACAAGAAATAGTATGAATATCCAGTAAAGTAATTTTGTTACTGGGATTATACATGTAATTTTAATAAATGGGAATCTTTTCATTTCCAGGAATGAGTACCTGAGAAACAAATAATTTTTATATAAAAATTTAAAGAGTATTCAGACTTTCTATTAAAAACTTTTTCAGTTACTAAAAATTTATAGCATTTGAGTAATGTTAATTAAGTTTTGGAGATTAACTGATTTCAACTGTATTATTTGTTAAATAATTCATTCATTTAAATATTCCTGATATTTAAGATACATTCTTAAATCCCTAATTATTATGCTTATATGTATACATCTGTGTAATTCTTTTCATGCATGGACTTATATTTCCTTTAACTTTTTTTTAAAATTTATTTTATGAAATAAAATAATGATGTAGGTTTTATTGAGTTTTTCAGTTCTTAACATAGTCATTATGGTTTTAATTGTTTTATATGAATTGATTGTTTAACTTTGTGTATTAAAATTGTTTGATTGCAATTAAACTTAAAGAAAATCATTAATATAATGCAATTTTGTTTTCATGGTTACAGCTTATCACTCAATTTATAGACTCAGTTATACTATAATATTTTTATAAAACAATTTAGGAGAAAAAATTGTCATTTACTTTGTTCTTTCAATTGAAAGATATGTGAAACGTATCATATTGAAAACAGCAATTTTTAAAAAACAATTTATTTCTTTATATGCTTATTTTTAGGTACTAGAATTATTAATAATATGAAGTTGATAGTACTGTATTGTAAAATGATTAAATTCTAGTACTACATATTTTGTTTGACAAGGTTAATACTTGTTTTAAAAAAGGCATTTTATTTTCTAAGTAATTGGTAACTCTTTTTAAGTTATCTTCAAAATTAACACATACCATTGCAAAAGGGAAAATATTTCAAATGAATCTTAAAATTCTTTTTGTTATAAATTGGTAATATGTTATACTTCAAAGAACAAGTAACTGATTTTCAATGATGAGATTTCTTGATTATGCCCATACTTCCTGCATCTCTCATTTCAATTTGCCCATGACCTGCAACATTTAACAACAAAATTAAGTTTCACTCTATGTACAAATATCCAATGCACAAATCAAGTACATATCTTGTCATTTGCACACATTGCATAGCTTTGTAATTTTTTTAAGTAATAACATAGCTATTTTCGGTACTTTTCTATTAGCTGGGCGCAAATGTCGCCATTTGTGAACCAAACCCAAGCCTAGTCGCGAAGCGAATGGCAAAACAATCAACAGAATAAAAGTCAAAAACGTTCAACTGTAAACAAATATTAATTAATAGTATTATTTGACTGTCAACTCATCCCTCCAGCCATAAATAAATCTCAAAGGTGGTAGAAAACTCAATCTGGGCGATTTGAACCACGTGCCATTGTGAATGCTCTTCTTTGTGCAGCTTGTTGAAAGATTGCATTGCCAATGTACTCCATCACAAAAAGACAGTTTCATTTCATGATTCTGATCACATGTTGCATTCCTTGCCAATATGTCTCTCTTGAAAAAAAGAGACTTGTGTCTTCAGTTCTGGCTAAATCCCAAATTTTCATTTTTTAAATCAAATTAAGATGGAAGAAAGAAAGGAAAATGTGCTTTGTTTTCAATGAATTCAGAGAATAGAGCATATGGCCCCAAACAAACATTCCCCTTATGGTTGTAAGAAATTTGGTACAATTCTACATTATTTGGCGATTTTTCGCTTGGACCTGGCTAAAGGAAAAGTACCCTATTTTCTTATGACAAAATGAAGGGTTTAGAATCCCTCCCCCTCTGTCCAGGGTTTGGTAAATTAGGGGAAGGCTCCATAGAAACCCCATGGAGCATCAAACTGTTGGATGGTTAATTGAGCCGTTATCCAAGTATTTAAACTAAAATTTGCAAAGATATTGCTTATTGATCTTCTTCAGTTGATAGTTAGTTCACTATTAGGCATCAAGATTAACAATTGGTATTTAACTACTCTCATTAGTTGGCTCAAAAGGACAATTTTCTGTGTGTATCCAGATACAATTGCTTAATAGTTGACACTTAGTAAAGTACTATGAATATTTACTGTATTTACCCGCATGTAAGCTGTACTTTTTCCCAATTTTAAAGCTACTGAAAATTGGGTGGGGCAATTAGAGCACTTAAAAGTTCTAAACCATTTTACGCTATTTTTTCATTTTCCACAAAGACTTGAGAATTTGTGATGCAGCTTAGATTCGAGTAAGCACAATATGTACTAAAATTGAATGATTTCATCAGTTTAATTGCTAGGTTTAATTTTATCTGAATGCTTATTATTAGTTAAATGGTGTACCATATATACAAAAATAACTTTAAATTCCTTAAGACATGAACATTTATGTGCATATATCTAAATTTTGGATACTTACTATTACAACCATATTGGTGACATTGAATCAAACTGCAGGAATTCTAAAAACAGAATATGCTGACAGGAATGTGGAGCATGTTGTCAAAAAACACTGTGAAAATAATAAGTAATTATAAATAAGTAACAATCAATAAAATAAAGAGACTTAATTTTTATCTATATAATTTCTGACTTATATCACAATTAGTCAATTATGTTTTGGTGGAAGGGAGGAATATGAAAAAATGGATTTTAAAATAGTATGAAAGCAATCTTGTTCTCTTGATCTTGTCACTACAGGAATTTGGATTAGTAAGACTCAAGATGGATGTCTGGCTGTAACCAGTAGTCTCTTATTCCTCCATTTGGCAGAATATAAAAACATAATGGCATCTTTTTCAAAATTCAGGAAATTGCAGATTCCTATTTTGGTATTCAAACTTACCATATAAATGAACGGTTAGGCTTAAAATGGTGCTACAAGAGCAGAAATATGAAAGGAAGCTCATGGTTACAAATTCAGCACCTACGACACATGTGCGAAATCTGAGTTGTCAATTTGGTAAATTATTTTAAAAGGTGGCATTGGTGCCATAGAATACAAGTACCAAATTTTATTAAGATCAATTTTTGTAATTTCAATATATTCTATTAATTTTCCACCCTGTGTTCAGTTAATGGAGTATATTTTATTTTTAGTTGATGGGTCTTCCCTTTAAAATTAATTCTTTTTTTAAATAATCAGATTTTCCTCCCCTTCCCTCCTTTGGGTGACCTACGTCTTTTTTTGTAGTTCTCAAAATATTTATATACAACTATGGGGTTAATGTCATTTTTGTTTTTAAAATTACTTTATTTTTTGTGACTATAAACATTTAATATCCTAGTATTTTTTAAAAGAAAAATTAATACTTGACTGTTGAATAAATTTGTATTATATCAAAATAAAATAAATAGTGCAAAAGAATCTTCAAAATAATTATAACTCAATATTTCAGGTTCAGCGAACTATAGGAAAGCAAATCGAAATGTTAGAAAGTATAGGAAGAGGTCGCTTTGGTGAAGTATGGAAAGCTCGATTGCGGGACGAGTGTGTTGCTGTTAAAGTATTTTATACATCTGAAGAAGCCAGTTGGTCTAGAGAAACAGATATTTATAAAACAGTTCTTCTTAGGCATGAAAATATTTTAGGTAAGTTTTTTAAAAAGTATATAATATTGGAACACATTTTGAATTGTATTTGGTCCGTATGAATATTACTCCTTAGTAACTTGTTGACAGAATTATGGCTTAGATACTTGAGAATCATAGATTTGATTCCATTTAAGATTGTTTTATAGAATGGGGTTTATTCATTTTACCTAATGGAGCTACTCACTCTTCAGATGGGATAGTATTAAATTTTAAAGTCTAAAATATCAGTATTGTTGTGGTCCTTATATTACTTAAAATTCTGAAGTAAATTTCCAGTAACAATTGCATAAATGAAATTTATTGTTCATTGAAATAGGTAAGTGAAGTCAAAGTAATCTAACAAAATAAAGATTCTTGTAGCTCATGTTGCTTGTAAGTAATAAATGAGGAATTTATGGTCTAGTGAATGCCTTTTTGAATATTAGAGTTGAACCAAAAAAGGGGAAGTAGCATAATTTTCTTATAATATATTTTCACACTTGCTAATCCTTTTAAATTGTGTATTTTATCCAATTTAATTGCCATGCATTAATTATCAAAAGTATGTTTATTATGTTTTGAAAGGAACATAGCTGAAACTGAATTGGTCCCTCCTTTGTTGGATGAAGAAAATCTCTTTATTTCTTAATATACATTGAATATTACTGAACAAATAAGATTTTAAACCCTAATACAATTTGATAGTCTGTTAAAATGATTTTATATGTGCAAAAAGTTTTGTGTAAAAATGATTTTTGTTTTGTTTTGTTTATTTTATAGATTATATTAATATTTGAAGTTAAATATACTCTTATCAAGAATTCAAAAATTTGTAAGTTAAAGATATTATTTTAAATTATAAAATTATGAAGTAAATTATTTCAAATTCATTTTCTTGAATGCAAAATTTTTTTATGAAATTGTGTCAAATATTATTAAAATTTAGAAATCTGCTTAGTTGCAGAAGAAATTTTAATTATCAATGTTTGACTTATAGTATAGTTGTTCAAAATTAGAGCATTAAAAAAATCAATGTAATATGATTTTTAATCAATATTTGTGATTAAGAAGGCTTTCATTTTTGATTTTTAACATTTTAAATAGAATGTTTTCGTGGCTACTTCACAAAGTTATTTATGTATGATTATTTATACTTAAAAGCCTTTTATGGTAGTCATATTTGATATTTTCTTGTATCTGATTTAATAATTGTTGTTCAACTATTATGCAAAAATTGATTAAATGCTTGTTTCTCCATTTTAATTTAATCTTGATCAATGTATTGTCTAACATGTTGCTACAATTTATATTGAAAATTATAGCTCATTGGGCTTATTAATTTAATAGGCTTTTCTCTCTCTTACAGGATTTGTTGCAGCTGATATAAGGGGCACCGGCTCCTATACACAAATGTTACTTATAACAGACTACCTTGCATTTGGCTCTTTACATGATTACCTGAAAGTGTGTGTTTTAGATCTTGCTGGCATGCTGAAATTAGCACATTCTGCTGCATGTGGCTTATCTCATTTACATGTTGAAGTTTTAGGGAAACAAGGTAGTGTTTCTTAGTGTAATCATTCTTAGTTTAATTCCGAGACAATTTTTGGTGCATATTATAAGAAAAAATTCCCTTATTCTATTCAAGCATTCAACTTATTTATATGTATTTTCAGTTGCATTATTGTTGTTCCCTTTATATTTTTAAAAAATTGTTTTCTTTGTTATAATATTTTACATATTAGATGAAATTTACAAAGTGCTAATTTGTGTAACCAGTTTTTTGATCCTGGGAATTCCATAACTCTTTTCTAGCTATGAAATGTGATGATAGTAAACAGTTGATTGATTCAACCTCTTAATTAGCTGATATTCTAAAAATTTTCCTTTTACTTCATGCTTCCTGGTGTTTAATATTTTTTTATGTTATGCTATTTGTATTTCTTGAGTTTTCACTGCTAGTAATTTCTTAATTTTGCAGCACAAGTTTGTTTTCTTTACCTTACTTATATTGATGTTCTTCTATTTTTAAATATTGTATCAAATGAAAAATTTAATCATTAATTTGATTATTAGTCAGATACACTTGGTGTGTATGAAGTATTTCAACTGGCTCACATTTTCATAATTGCTTCATCTGTTGCAATCATTTTTCATATTCCATCCGACTGATCAAATGCCTCCTCAAGCATCTGGTAAAGCCGTCTTAGCTGTATGAGGTAGACCTTGAGTTGCTCTCTGCATGCTATTTTCAGCTCTCTAGTGCTAGCATTTTAGTGTTTCTTATCGCTGGATTATATCCAGCAACCAGCTTTTTCTACCACATCGAAAGCGACAAGCGTTGGAAAAGAAGTTCGATTCTCCATTCTCCGGAAGATTCGCCCCTCTCCTGACGTCAGCGTGACCTCGCCGGCGCTTTCCTCCCTGAGTGCAGGGGTTCTCACCCCCCACCCACCGTATCCGGAATACTTTCGCCGCTCGCCGAGCGGATGGACGAACACCAAGATGACAACGGCGCTTACGCCGAACTCCGCGCCAACTTCCACAGGGGTTTTAATATAAATACCCTGGCTGACTCCTTAAACGAATGCCGTTTCTCTGATGAAAACGCACTGTATTTAGCAAAACTAGAGGAAATCAATGTTAAATTACGTGAATTCCCCTACGAGAAAGAGGACGAGCAACGCTTTGCCCTACAACACATCAGTGACCTCATCGACAAAGCTCGTCATAAATACACACAATTGAGGAAGAAAGAAATAGCTGACCTCACCAACACCCTCGAACAACAAATCGATTCATGGGGCCTACCAAGAAAGCCGCTTGAAAACCCTTTTCAAATCGTGCTACACAAGAAAAAAACGAGGAAGGAACTCCTGGACAAAGAAGATCCCCCCAAATGTATGCCAAACGTCAAAAAAAAGACGTCGACATCACTCACTGCAACAATCAATTTGGAGCACTCACTGTCGACGACCAACAAGTCAACACGGATGTTTCAGGCCCATCACAACAACAGATGAGACCAGGCCCAGTCGGAGTCGAAACCGACTCAAAAAGATACGCCCCTCCCATCACTATTGATAACGTAAAGAACCAGGCTGCTCTCCTGAAACACCTTCAAGAAATAACAAAGGTACAACTCCAAGCCCAACTTATAGGAACAAGGATGAAAGTATTCCCGCAAACCCCATACGCGTACCATATCATCAGAAGGTACATCAATGAAAATAACCTGGAAGGCCACACCTTCAGCCTGCCAGAAGACAAAAAATTACGTGCGGTCATCAGAGGCCTACCCACTGACACAGACCCATCAGAAATCATATCAGAACTCAAAGCACACAACATCTGTGTGGAGGAATGCCACAACATGACAAATAGAAAAACCGGAGCCCCCATGCCACTCTTCATAATAATCTGTACAAAATCGATTAACAATAGAGGACTTTTTAAGATAAAGGAACTAAACAACATGAAGATAGTCGTTGAAATACTAAGAAAAAAATACGGTCCACCCCAGTGCTTTCGATGCCAGGGGTTTTTTCACTCTTCAAAATACTGCACCCGAGCCCCCCGTTGCATGAAATGTGCAGGTGACCAACTGACCAAAGTATGTACAAAGGACATTAAAGACCCAGCCAAGTGCTGTCTCTGTGAAGGGGATCACCCCGCCAGCTACCTGCAATGCCCGAAAAACCCAAACAATATGCCGAAAAAAGAGAAAAAAAACAACAATAACAAGCAAGTAGACGGAACGGTTTTTGCCTCCCCACCTCCACCTGCCTCAAACGCCTGGGACTCAAGATCAACAACCCCAGCCAACAACAATAACCAAAAGCCAACACTGATCTCCAGACAAATCGCTCTGGCCCAAGCAAAAGCCCACAATCAAGCCGTACAGCCAGTACCTATCTCCCCTCCATCGCAGTCACCCCAGCTCCCAACCTCACCTATACCAGACATCCCTAACCTATTCGAACAGCTTAGAGACCCTGAAGTTATCGATCTTTTTAACAGCCTCCAAACCTTCATCCATATTGCCAAACATCATAAAACCAGATCGGCTCGCCTGTCTGCCCTCTACCATTATATTTACAATGATAGCGTTCAATAGATCACGCCAGAACCATACCTCATTACGAATAACCTCATGGAATTCTCAAGCCCTGAAATCGCGAGTTCAAGAATTAGAAGAATTTATTAACGACTGGAACCCAGATATCATCCTCGTCCAAGAAACGCAGCTTAGGCCATGCGACCTTGTGACGATACCAAATTTTACACTTTACCGCACTGACCGTCTCACACACAGAGGAGGAGGTACGGCAATATTCATTAAAAGAAGCATATCACATACACACTTCATCATCTCCAATCCCAACATTGAAAATACAGCCATCACTCTACACAGAACGAACGAGAAACCGATTACCATCATCTCGGCGTACAGACCCCCCCAGATCAAAAATTTGTGAACAAGACCTCCAAAAAATTTTCAGAAACAGAGATTGCTGCCTCGTCATTGGAGACCTCAATGCAAAAAACAAATATTGGAACCCTCATCCCAGAGTAAACCAGGCCGGAACCGTAATTTACAATTTCTGCAATAAAATGGGAATTTCTATCCATGCACCCACTGAGCCAACAAGATTCGACGCGCATGGAGTAAACAACACCTTAGACATAGCACTGGCCAAAGGGCTGCACACAATAGCAGCTACTTCAATATCAGAATTAACCAGCGACCATAACCCGGTTAACTTTGACATCTCACTAAACAACTACAACTCACCCTCCATCAGTACCTGCTCTTTTCCGAACTGGACTAAATTTCAAACTGTACTCACCGAGTCTATCCCCGGTAACCCAATCATTGCAAATGAAGACGACATTGAAAATTCCATCACTAACCTCAACAACAAAATTCAGGAAGCCATCCATGCAACAAGCACATATAAGGCCATCCACCACCCTGTTAGTGTTATCCCCAGCCAGCTACGGGAAAAAATCAAACAAAAAAATAGACTCAGGAAGGAATGGCAGCAAACAAAGTACCCTCCACTCAAGACACAAGTCAACAGAATACAGCGCGAAATTAAATCAGCAATAAATAATTTTCACAACCATATTAAAAATACCCAGCTCAAGCAAGTTAATACAGGCGACAACTCCCTCTACAAGCTCTTTAACAAAAATAAAAATAAGCTAAGCCATATTCCTCCAATCCTAGGCCCCCAAGGCCTGGTTTACAACGCAGAATTGAAAGCGAAGGTCTTCGTCACCTCTCTAGAAAATTCATTCATAGAAAACAAAGAGCCGCACGATGACTCAACGATCGAAAAAGTTGAAAACAGCGTCAACGCGTTTCTGACGAATAGAGTCACCACCATCCCCCCCCCCCTCACCTCACCAGGAGAAATAATGAACATCATACTCCAACTCGATAACAAAAAAGCTCCAGGCCCTGACGCCATCAAGAATATTGCATTAAAAGCCCTCCCCCTAAACGCCATTACGTACATAACCAAGATCATTAACAAGAGCATCATATTTAATTACTTCCCGAAGGCTTGGAAAGCAGCAAATGTAATTGTTCTTCCAAAACAAGAAAAAAATGAACAACTGCCCGATAGCTATAGGCCAATCAGCTTGTTAAATTCGATCGGCAAGATCTACGAGAAAATCTTACTCGAAAGATTAAAGGCCTTTTGTGACGAAAATAACATCATTCCGAATTTCCAACACGGATTCAGGGAAAACACTTCCACACTTCACCAACTTCTCAGGATGAACAACCAGGTTCTAAATGGCTTCAGCCAGAAAAACATCACCGGAGGCGTTTTCCTTGACGTCCAAAAGGCCTTCGATCGGATTTGGCATGACGGGCTCATTTACAAGCTCATCACCTTTAATTTTCCTTCATACTTAATCCACATCATCAACAGCTACCTTCGCAACAGATTTTTCAGAGTCAAAATAGATCATGCAATCTCAGAAGAGGGCATCATTAAAGCAGGTACGCCGCAGGGATCTCTCCTCAGCCCCCTGCTTTTCAACATCTATACGAGCGACTTCCCATCTCATCCAAATATTGCAATTCACCTCTTTGCCGACGACGCAGCCATCCTCGTCACAAAAAAATCAGAAGCCGAAGTCAAAACCGCACTGCAAAATTATCTCCACATTCTAGAAAAATGGCTTAGCAATTGGAAGATCGCCATTAACACAAACAAGTCCCAAGCTATCATGTTTAGATGTGTAAATCCAAGCCTACCAAATGACCCTCTCCTACTATTTAATAGAACAATAGCCTGGACCACAAGCGTAAACTACCTCGGACTCACCCTGGACTACAACCTCCGATACACAACGCATCTGCGCAACTTAAAAACGAAGTACTGGAAAAAATATTTCTCCATCATTAACACAATAGGTAAAAGGTCAAAGCTCTCCCTCCAAAACAAGATTTTGATCTACAAAATTTACCTCAGACCTTCTCTTCTCTATGGATGTCAGAGCAAACATAGCGAAAGAGAAAATCCTCCAAATACAGCGAATTCAAAATATGACCATAAGAGGCATTGCAGGCATCCCAAGATATATCCCAGTATCAGTATTACATGAGGAGTTAAAAATAGAACCCATAGCTACATTCATCTCCAAACTACATCAAAATTTTCATTCTACAATAGCAACGCATAATAACCCCACTATCAACAGCCAAGACCAGTTCAAGTATCACCCCTCGACCACCCACCGCTTTCCAGTAAAAGCGACATTCCTCCACGCAGCAATCAGCTGAGCGTGACGTACTTCCGGTAGAAGAACGAATTCTCGTTTCGGCGAGTGAAGTTCCATTCTCCTCCATTCGGATCGGGGCTTCGCCCCCCCCCCTCCCACCTCCCCTACGGGCTTGACCGTAGGATTTTGTTTCTGTTTTTGTCTTGTGTTTGTCTATTTGTGTACTTTAGAATCAAAGAAGAAGCTGATTCCATCAGCTGGATCTCGGTAAAATATATCCATGTTGTTGCAATTTAGTACGGCAAATGCCAGCTGCGTGATGTAGTTGGTTTGTTGCTGGCCCACTGTGCTTGCGGGTTTTTATCCCGGCCAAGTTGGTGGAATTTCATGGAGCAAAAAATCAGCAGTGTCCATGTCATATGATTATGCTGCACATAAAAAATCCCTTGGGTGCCCGTTTGGCTTGGATGCTGTCAAAAAAATTAAATTCCTAAGTACAATTTCGCATCGTCAGAGCACAGGTGCCTTACCTCTGGGGAGGAAACTGGGCACCAAAGTTACTTGTGGTGGTAAAAATATCAATCCACGGCCCCATTAGAGAGGGGAGTATGGCAAGTGAACATATATCTTAATATAGATTTAAAGTTTTTGCATGAACTGTGTTAGAAAAGAACAATGTATTAAAGTTCTTTTAATCCCCGTATCTCTTGGGTATTTACCAGATTTTTTTTATTGTATACAGCTTTAATTCATAAAAAAATGTGTTGGATTCAAATGAAGATTAAATCATTTTGAAGTGATATGCTAAAATTAACCTCCATTCGTAATTTCCTTTCATCTGACTATTCCATTCGTGGGTTTGTAAATTGTGTATTTAGGGTTAGTAAATTATTATAATTTCATTTTACATAAAAATGTTTTTGTATCTAAAACTATATTTGTTTTTGGGCCATTTTTATTTGTTTGGGATTATGCAAAATAATTTCTTTTCAAAGTTTGTTTTAATAAATGTTTGAGAAGTATTCTTGATATTTGCAAAAGCTTTATTTAGTTTGTATAACTTTTTTAACACGTATGTACCTTTCTTAGGCAAGCCAGCTATTGCTCATAGAGATATAAAAAGCAGAAACATTCTTGTTAAGAGAGACAGAACGTGTGCAATGGCTGATTTTGGACTAGCTGTAAAATATAAGAGGTAACAGATTACATAAAATTATTTTTATAGTGTAATAAATTTTTACAATTATGTTTTGTAGTTTTTTAATGTATATGATTTTGAATGGAATTCTATGGTATATCTTTTAAAAAAATCAATACTTAAAGTTATTACTTGGATAAAAAAAAAACTTTTAAAATTGTGTTTTATCCATGCTTAAAACTCTTCCTAAATAATTTTTAAATAAAACAACTGTATTTTGTACTTGAAAGAAACTTATATTAATGTTCTAGTTTCCATTATTAGTAAATAAAATTCATTCATACCATTTTTGCACTTTTTGTTGAAAGCAAGCATGTATATATATGTATAATGTAAAACTCATCATTATTTGGTGCTTTTATTTTCTTTATATTTATAATCTTACAAGTATGATTTTGTGTACTTCAGTGACACAAATCAGTTGGATGTCGCAGCCAACACTAGAGTAGGGACTAGGAGGTACATGGCACCCGAAGTGTTAGATGAAACGCTTGATACCTCTCAATTTGAAGCGTACAGAATGGCTGATATGTATTCCTTTGCTCTGGTTCTGTGGGAGATTGCCAGGCGGTGCAAAGTGAATGGTAAAAGCATATAATTAGCTTAGAGTTTTATATAATTACCTGTTAAAAAGTAATAATGGTTGAATGATTTGATTTCTATATTTTACTAATAAAGGCTTTTTACAAAATGTTATAAGAATGTAGCATAGGAAGTTTATAATTATTATAATTATCTTTTTTACTTAATTAAATGTGTCTTCATAATATGTGTTAAAATTTTTAAAAAGCTGAGACTTTCTTTATATAATAAACAATAATAGAATTGGAACTTGGAGGGGAAAAGTTTTGGTAATATAATATTATTATATTTGATTTTAATATTATATTTTGATTTTTCTCTACCATTTAGAGAGTAGAATATTTTATTATACTTCTCTTAGAGTTGAACAATTCTTTATGTATATATAAATTTTATGTTTTTAACTCAATTATTAAATTGAAAATTTGCATATTTATGGAATATTTTTCAATTTAATAATTACAGAATAATAAAAGGTAATGTGTGTGTTCTAAATTTCAGTCCTGTCCCTCAACATTATAGAATCACATATTTTTCCATGCTCATACTCAATTGTATTGGAAGATTATAAATAAGGAAAAATTTTATTAGAAGAATATAAATATGAAAAAAAAGCTGGAAAAGTATAAAGGTTTTTCAGTCAAAACATTGGCTAATATTTGAAAAGTTATACTTTATTAGGAAAAGAACACTTAAGTTATCCAAGCATAGTAATGAGACATTGTGAGAACATACAGATTATCATGTTAATTGTTCAAACAACTCTTCCTATATGGTATACAGGTCCCTATGTGATTCCCTGTACCTTTTGTGGAGATGAGAAAAGTGCCGACATTTTAAGGCCTTTTAGGAACCAGACACATGATAATTGTGAGGTGATGTATTTGAACTGCAAGACAGGTGATTGAACACCTTCCATTTGAAAGAATGTTGTGTGTCCTTTGCTGCTTTTGCAGAATATAGTTTTACATTATGAAGCAAAACCATACTTGTGACAATTTTTATGGACACTTTTTTTAATGACCTTTCAAAAATTCTGTTAAGTGTTGCAATAGTGTTGATTGTAGCTCTGATGAATATTCAAACATCAATAATCCCTGAGATATCACAGAACAGACTCAATATGACATTTCCAGCCGCAGCAGATGACTAGGGCTTCTTGGCTTAGGTAAGAATTGATTAATCCATTCTTGACTCAACCAGTTTGTTGCCAATTGAAAATTATTGTACTATGTTTCATCCAGAGCCTTTTTTAACCTCCCCGGCACCCTAGGCACTTCAAATTATAAGACCTTCACTGTTTCCAGAGCACACCTCTCCTTTAGTTCTTTCCTTTCTAGTTTTGATTCGGAAGAGATTTTTCCCTCAACTCATCCCCCCCCTTTTTTTTGTAAAGTCTTCCCATTATCCACCACTTATGGAACTACCATGTCCTGAACTAGCAATCGGCAGCTGTAAGGAAAGTATGTTGGCTTGTTTTTTCCACTCTTGTTCATTTCTTACCTTTATGGCATCAAGGACCACCAACCCTTTTGTAAATTAGTACAGTACATGAAATAAATTGTTCAAATTACTGTATGAAATTTATATTATTGTATGAACTGTTTTCAACTTGTTAATCATCCTCTTTTTCATCATTTATTGCATTATTATCTTTTACTTTTATACTTCTTTATTGAGCCACTGTCATTGTATTATTACAACAAAGGTTTTCTTTGAGCTTTAATCATTGCAAAATCATTTACGACATCATTGTAAACTATTTCCATTATAATATCAGTTTGAGTGTATAGCAACATCAAACTGTTAAACTTTTCATTTTCCATAGTAGATCTCATTTTAGTCTTTATTCCCTTAAAGGTAGAAAAGCTTCTCTCTGCTATACAGTTTGTCACAGGAAGAGTCAAGTAAATTTTCATTGCGACTTCTAAGTTTGGGAAGGTATTTTCCAACTTGTTCTTCTAGTAGTCGGAAGAGATTCCTCTTGTTTTTGTTGTTTTTTTAATCTTCATATACATTTTGATATGTTGACATTCTTTCACAAACTGTTCATCATTGATGTCTTTTGAGTAGCTCTGAGCCAAGTATTTCGCCTGTTTTGTCGCATCATCTTGCTCCAATGCGGTGTCTTCCTCAAATTTTTTGTGCAAGTGGTAAATCGACCCTGGTTTCATCAGGAAACACAATGTCCATTAAGAATGGCTTTTCCATTCTTCTGGTCTATCAAATCTTCCAGGCACGTTCCCATATGAAAGTCATTTTGTTCATTGAAAAAGTGCCCGGATATCAATTGTGAGCATAAACTTCTAGGTGCAGCACAAGTATGTGTAAGGACCAATGCTGATGTACGCAACAGTTGGCAGTGCTTGTGCATTTATGTTGTGATTTTTCTTTAGCTACATGACCACACAAGAAATTATTTCAGCGTCAGTTATGAATTCCTGTCCGGGTGCCACTAAACACCTACTATGTAGAGGGGCTGTTGCTAATTTAATCTATGTTCAAAGTCCCATCATCAGCTTGTTGTATAAGTTTGGAGAGTAGATTACCCCAATTTCTAGTGTTATGCTTGTTATATTTTTACTGTGGCTCAAAATTACAAGGTTCTCTTACCAGTAACTCTTGTATTGCATTTGAGAGAAATGTTACTGAATAGTCATTCAAGCTTCATTTAAAACAAATCTTGATGCTTGTCCTACATTTGACAACCATTTCACTTACTGTTCACTTCTTTGCACATTCTTAGATTTACCAATTGTGCTCCTCTGCTGATATAAATTACTTTTGTTTGTTATTCTGAAATATTCTGGGAATTCTTATATTTTACGCAATTTAACCACATTGCTAGTTTGTCCGAATAACTAGTATTCCCAGCGTTGTGGACTTTGTTTCACTTTAATCATCATTAAAGTTGAATAAAAATATTTAAAATGTGCTTTCCTTTTGTTTATTCATATTAAGCACGTTTTAATGAAAATTTGATAGTTTTTGTTAACTGTTTTATCATAGCCCTCATCCTTTGTGATCTTCTTAATCTAATTTTTTTATGAACTCTTTCATAGATTATTCATTACACATTATATACTTAATTTATAATCGCTTTAATTATTCTTCAAACATTACTTTGTAGACTCCTTTGAAGTTTATTACTTTTTTAAGTGTTAATAAATAAGAGCTAACATGTACATATTCAATTTACTGCTATGTTATATAATGATATAAATGTGTTAATATAACTTTTTCCTCCTTTCATTTTAAAGTTTAGAATCTCAAAACTTAAATGCTCATGTCTAAACATTGGTTATAAATTTAAAATATTTCTGAATGAAATTCTTATTGACATTCTGTGTTTCAAAATTATTTAAAACTAAAAATGCAATACTTTTTTTGTATGTATGCAGTTTGTTTTTCATTAGAATGCAACATTCAGTATACTTATACTTATTGATTTTATTTTAATTTCTGGAACTTAAACTTTTATTGTATTTTGGATTATTATAGAAATTAGGTATTAATAGAAGCTTTATTCAAAATGAAAAGTCATTACATTATTTATAAGAGAATACAAATTAACTTTGTCTAATCATTAGTAATTTAGAAAAAGAATTTCATTTAATCGAAGCTGTTATTTTTATGTAGTCTGCTTATCACAATTTTTTTTTAGAATTTTGTCTTAGGTTTTTTTTTTTAATGTTTTTTTTGTCTATAATTTATGTAATATATAAAGGAAATAATTGCTTCATTCTCAAATTAACTGCTTCTCATATGTTAAATTTCTTTCTATAAAGATGTTGTTGAAGAATATCAGCTTCCTTTTTATGATTGCGTACCATCAAATCCAAGTTTTGAAGACATGAAAAAAGTCGTCTGTGTTGATCAAACAAGGCCTGCCATTCCTAAATACTGGAGCTCTTGTGAAGTATGATGTTTTTATAATTTATATTTAAAAAAGATTTTCTTTTAAACTTTTATAATTTCCATGTATTTAAAATGTATGGGGAAAAAGGTATTTTTTTATTATTGGATATGTTCTGTTTATACAAAGTAAAATTCGTAAATCCAGTTTTTACATCAAATTGTATGCTTTCTTATTAATTCGGAAGTTATTTTCTATTTTGTCTGAATTACAATCAACGAATTCAAAATTGCAAATTTTTTAAACATCAACTACTTTTGCTTTCTTGTCAATTCATTCTATTATTCTGTTGATATTCTAGTGAAGGTTGCATGTATTGTTGATTGTGTATTCTGCCCCTAATTGGTGTTAGCAAAGATAGTAAACATCCTCATCTTCACAGCTGTAATTATTTTTACAGCTTTATAAGTTTTAAAGTAGCCACTTTTAATATACAATACTTTTAATAAACACTTTTAATATACAATACAGAGTACATGCAAAATATATTAAAAAGTATTAACATATTTAAACTTCTTTTTATGTTTTTAATTTGCTTTAGGCTATAAATATGGTTGTAATTTTTCAGACAATGCAAATCATGAGTAAAGTCATGCAAGAAAGTTGGAAACAGAATCCAGGTGCCAGATTGACTGCTCTTCGAGTTAAAAAGACTCTTATGAGACTTGAAAGTTTACACAAAGATGAAAAAGTTGTATGATGATTCTTACTTCCATTATGCAAACATTGCTTATGTGTCACAAGAGGATTCAGAACCTTGGAACTTTAATGAAATGAATCTTTCTTGTTGATATCTTGGTGCCTTTTTTTGTGAAAGAGACTTCAGAATCTCAAGTGTTACAGGTCAGTTCTCGATGGAATCGTCTAACTCGAGATCAACTGCTCAATCGTCCTGTGTTTTGTCAGGTCTTTAAAGCATTTATATGAATTTCTATTACTATTTTTTACAATTACCCACCCAATCAAATTGAAGATAAATCTACGTATAAACTCAGATTTTAAACAGGTGACAATGCATTATTTCTATATATTCTGAAAATCCTGAATGCTGATCGAGCAGCTATTGCTACTCCATTTGATTGTGTTCATTCTCTGGTGAGATATTTTGAGTTTTCAGTTCTTGTGGTGTATTGTTTTGTTCCAGTTGGATTTTTTTTAATGTGGTGATTTTGTGACCTTGATGTTTTTTTTTAAATCATGAAAATTTTTTAACTTGATTCTTGTATGAATTGAAACCAAAGTTTTTTGGTTTAAAATGTGCTGTTTCCTATTGATAGTTCTTCCAAATGTTTCCTATCAAAGACTACCTCTATTAGAGACCCTTCTTTTTTTTATGTTGTGTATATGTATATCTTGATCTCCCATCTCTCTCCTCTAGCATTTCAGAGACATGGAACCAAGCTTCTGAAAAAGAATAGAATGCATGATTTGGGAAAAGTGGATTAATTTTTAATATAAATTTTTTGAGTAGGACGAAATAAAACTTTAAAATATGTGTGAATATAATTTATTTTGCTATGTAGATAAGTAGAAAACAAGATTTATTTCTTTAAAGTAGAATAAAGGTCAAAAATTTAATAGATAAATTTATATAAAATCACACACAGTGTATTGCTTCTTTTGATAATCGTCTAATATACTTTAATTCTTTTATGTCTAACTATATCAGTTATGTACATTTGAATTTAATATTTATAAATATTCCCTCTCCTCTTTATATTTATTTTTCTGTCTGATTATTTGTTGAAAGTTTATAAAATTACTTGCTAATTCTTTAAAAAAAATTTTTTTATTTTTATATTCACTGAGTGAGTGAATATTAGCGTAGCACTGTTCAGCTATATATATATATATACACACGAGGGCTTTTGGGGATGGACCGCTTAATTTTGAACTAAGGTCAAGTGACACAAACGACACCTGAGCTGGCACCTTCCTCTCCTAACTACCACACCAACGGGAGGATGTTTGAGCTCTCGACTGATTTAATGTGCAATGCTCCCCTACACGGCAGGTCTTCAGTGGTACTGGGCTCGAACTCATGATATGCCATGCCATCCATGATCTGATACCTTGACCACTTGCCTACCGTGGCCTATTTTTATATTGAAATGCAATCAAGAAATCATTTGTTTGCACTCTAAAGAATACTGATTAATCAACATGCTAATTTAAAATAATAGATAGTGCGTAAGTTTTTAAAAACATTTTTTTCTGTTCATAATTCTGATCTTATTTATTATTAATATATATAAAATTAAATTTTTAAAGGTTTTGCTGGGCTTTTATATTTTTAATTTATAATAAAAGTTATTGTGTGTGTTAGAAATATAAATCAAAGCTTTAAATACAAACTCTGCTTAGATACCATATAAAATAATTTTTATTGCAATTCAGGGGAGAAAATATACTTTTCTTATTTTGCATGTAACAAAATGATTGAAAAACATCAAATCACAAAAGCACTGCATTTTTATTGGATAGATGAAAATTTGCTATAAAAATAAGTTGTGATTGAATTTATATTTATTTGTCTTGCTTTAAGCAGAGATTCAAATAGTTTTTCTTTTTTTATATATCATTATCTATATTTTGAAGATAGTTATTGAAAAAAAAGGTTTTATAGTGTCTACTTATATTAAGTGTGTATACTTTGTTGATATCTTATGTTATTTTTGCTTAATTTTTCTGGTTAGATAATTTAAATTTTATTTCTTTTGGTATTTAAAATTTTTCCTTCTTCCTTGAAATATTTTAATATTATTAAAATCTTGTGTATATTTGGAAAGGCGATCTTTTTATTTTTAAGTTTTTATTTTGCTTTTGTAATTATTTCTTTCACAATCCACAAGTTCTTAAAACTGAAAATGGTGTATTTATTATCTAGATTTCTGTGTTCATGTCAGACTAATGAACAAATATTTGAAGTTTTAATTAAAATACTAGTCTATTTGATACTCTTAACTTAGAATGTAGGGTCAAATTACAAGTTTAAAGCTAATTTTTTATTTCTATAAATTTAACTTTTTCTTACTAATTAGTTTTAAAAAATATCATTTTTGTTTATTTGAAATTCGATATATTCATATGATTTGTTTTCAATTCATGAGATTGAATGAAACAGGAGAATTATTGAAATTTTCTTTTGAATTTTTGCTAAGAAATCAATGTTATGTAATTTTGAAAAATATATTATTAAAATTATTTTATTTGGTATATGCCAATTACTCTCTGTGAAGTTAAAATAAATAATAGGTGAAATCATGAACAAACAGAAAAGAAATTCTTGCACCCTTATTTTGAAAGATAAGAATAGAATTATATATTTCTTATGTTGTTTGACCACTCTATGGCTGGGTTGTTACTTGGAATATTGATCATCTGTTCTGAGAGCAATTATTTGAAAACTGTAGTTGTACCTCTTACTTTATACATACTAAAAAATCAAGTATATCCCAGCCAAAAAAAAAGTAGTTCAACTTTCCAATGAAATATTTGAGTTGATTTTCACCAAATGTTATAAAAATAGTTATGTTTCTAAGTTTATTCATTGTTACAGACATTTAGCCTATTATTCCATTTCATTTCTTTAAGTACAAATGAAATGTTTTCAATGCCATATGAGATGTAATTATGTGCCAATAATTTTCAATTTCCCCTGACATCATTAATCCTGACTTGAAAACTTGGCACTTATTTTTTTTCATGTTATGTTGAAATTATTTTACACAACTTTATGAACAAATGGAAGAAATTGTTTGTTTTTAGCTATGTATTTGATTTTATTAGCGTATTTATGTTACACATTTTAAAGAGGCTTAGAAATTTTTATGTTAATTTAAAACAATGCTGAACATTAGATTTTGCACACTATTGTTAATGGCAAGTCTTGGTTTGAGGAACATTATTGGGGTCATAATCTCTATAATATCGATAAGTAGCATCTTTTCTAAAGGTTAAGAATCTATCAGATCTTGTAACTTGATGTTTGAATTAATGGTGCTGTCAAATAGTTTTTCAAAACTTTTTGCTTGTTTGTTAATATTTTTTTTAATTTATGCTCTTTTTCCTTAATATTATGAGGATTTTAAAATAATTTATTTTGAAAGCCAAAAGATTATGATGGGTTTACAATTATTGAACTAATATTGAAAATTTTATCCTTTCAATCTTAAGAAATCTATTATACTTAGTTATTACTTTGTAGCTTTTTTCTTATTGTTGTTGTTTCCAATGCCACCTGTCTGACAGTGTCAGATCAAGGGCCACGAAATTCATTGTGGCAAGGGGCTAGGAGTACGCCTGTTGTTAGCTTTTAGCTTTGAGCACCATGCAGGTGACAGTACGATTTGGCTCGGTCCTTACCCGATAGATGGTGACACCACACATCTCCACCTCCACAATTTAGGCATGGAACTGAAGTGGAGGGAAATATTCTCCAGCCCCCTGCACCCTTCGTTTCAGCTGCGACTGCCCACAAGACTTTTGGACCCACTGATTTAATGAGCACGTATTTGGTGGCATCGGGCATCAAATCCAGGCCTTCTGGTCTGGAGTCTGATACTCTAACCACTAGGCTACCCATGGCCCTGATGCCACTTGATTGACGGTAACAGAAGATCAAGGTCTACGAAATTCATCACGGCTAAGGATTAGATTTTTACGCCTGTCGTTAGCCTTAGCTTTGAGCACCATGCAGATGACAGTATGATTTTGACGGAGAACACCCAGGGGCCTCCCACTTCTCTTCTTATTAAGTAGTTCATTGTAAAAGGGAACTTGAAATTATGCTGAAGTATCCTTTTTATAGATTCAATTTTTGTATCAATTAATTCTGTGTTGTATAATTATTATAGACATCCCTGAATATGTTTCAAAATGATGATTACCAACTAGTATTTTATAGAATTTTGTGAAGAGCCATGACATATTTCTGGTTGCATTTCTCATTTAAATTAATGTTCAACATGTTAAAAAAATAATTTCAAATGTTTTTTAAAATGTAGAGTTGTTTGTTATGATAATAAATAACAAAAAAGTTGTAATAAAATTATCATGTAATAACAAATTTTCTTTTTTAAAAAAACTGTCAAAAGAGGAACTTTCAGCCAAGCAGTTGAGTTTCAGTACTAAAACCTATAAAAATTGATTGGGTTAATACCATAAAATTTGAAGTCAACAAATAGAATGCTACACTTTCTAATGAAAATGTTATTTAATACCTTTTCTATATTCAAGATCCTAATAAATAAAAATAAGGAACTATCGAACTATTTTCTTTGATCTTCTACTAGATTCAAAATCATAGCAAAAACAAATACTGTTGGAAAGGAGATTTGTATGAATGTTATAACTCGTATTAACCGATAGTTAACATTTAAAATTTAAGTCTCTTTAATTGACTACATATTCTTCGATTCTTATTATCAATTTTGTGCAAGATCTGGTGTCAATGGTTTTATTTAAAATAATGTTGTGGTTTTTTTCCAGGAGTTGGTAAATATGCAAAATGACTAAAGAGTACATTTTTTTTTTTTAATTTAACATTACAAAGCAATACATACTTGTGTTTTTGCATTGTTATCAATATATATAATTTTATTTTGTTAAATGTTGAATTCTGTCAACATACTCTATATTTTAGTTTACATGTTTTCTGTTTTTTATGCATTGTGAAATTTTTTAATGCTGGATATGTATTTTTGGATAATTATAATAATTTTATTTGGAAAATTTTCAATATTTTAGTTTCAAAACTTTTCTCTTAATCCTTCATTTTTCATTATTTGGTCTTAATCACTATATTTCTTATATATATTTAAATGCATTTGTATTTTCAACAATACATATCATAGTAGGTATAATGGCTTCATGATTCAAAAATTAATATTGATTATTTTAAACCCAATGTAAATCGGGTTTTATTTTTAAAGGATTTAATGTATCTTTCTTGTTTGGTTCATTTAATCATTTGTTTATTCTTTTAGTTTGACTCTTGAACCAAATGTGACCGTAAAATGTCTTGATTATGAAGTTCCAGTTTTTTTTTTTTTTAAATGTTGTTAATTTAGAAGGCTAATTAGTGTAGAAACTTACTTTTTGTGTATTTTATATGTCTTTTCCTGTAGATGACAAATTCTACTCTATGATTCAATATATTCAGCAATAATTTGTGCCAAACGGGTCAGCCACTTCATCGATATTCATGCTGGCAATATTTGTGTGTAAGTGTATTACTGTGTAGAGTGTATCCCATATATACTATAGATTAATAAGTATTTGTTCTCTTTTAATTATCATTGTATTAAAGCATGAACCAGTTCACTGGCAGCTGGGATGTGTTATTAGTTATTCAATTTTTCCTCTCATCCATCAACGTGCACTCCACTTTTTAATCACATTTTGCCAAATTTATATATTAGATACTTTATTCAGTTGGAAAATGCTGTCTGTCTTGTGCATAGCAAGCCCATACCTTCCGAATTGTCCAAAATTTTCATGGATTTGCATTTTGAAGAAATATTATAAATTTCTAAAATTTATTTATCACTTAAGATCTTGACTTCTGAGGTGAATACTCTGTAACACATAAAGTGTGATAACTTCTTCTTCTGTATGGTTTGAATTATTTAAGAAGATATTAAGGTAATATAATGTTTTAAATGCACATTTTCAGTTTTTTTTTATGAGTATTTTTTTTTAACAAATTGCTGAATGTTAATGAAATAAGTTTTGTGTTTAGTTGCTAAATAAAATTAGTTTCATTAAGTTTAATTTTAAAAAGAATTTTTTATTTGAAACATATTATTTATACTTTATTGGGCTCATGATCCTTAAAAGAACTTTTAATGAATAGTTAATTGTAAAGCCCCGTTTGTTGTGCTCTCTTCCATATTTATTGATCATAAGCTTTTTGGATTGAGAAAAAATAATTAAACTTTGCCACTTTTGAATTTTATCTATAGCATAATCAGTATACATTCACCTTGAAGTCAAGAATTCCCCCCCCCTTTGTTATTTATAATTATCTTTAAAAATTACAAATTTTTAACTTTTCTATGATTTAAAGAGAAAATGTTAAGATTAGCAAATATTTATGAGAATGAAATCAAGATGCGTGGATGAATTTATAATGCTTTATTTTTCATTTTTAATTAATTCAAAAATATTTAAATTATTATTATAAGTAAAGGAGATATAAAAATTAATATTGGTCACATTAGTTTTTTTTTTTTTTTTTTTTTTTTTTTTTTTGTTACATTCACCTTTTGCTTATTATTAAAATAGATAGATGGAGAGAGCTATTATAAATGTTTTATTAAATATATTTTCCCCATTTATACCATGTATAGCTTCATCCCTGCTGCTCATTAAACCGAATTAATATTCCAAATTGCCCAATCTGAAACATCCATTGTATGTAAAGCATCACATTTTAATGTATTTAAGTGAATCATTAACTTATTAAAAAATTACTTCCCTTTATGTATCATGAGCAAATACATTTTAACTGTATCTGTGTATGGAGAATTTTGGATGTATATCAATGATAAGGATCATATCAAAAAAAGTAAGTGAAATTAACTTGTTTAAAATTCAAAAGCTATTGCACAAAATGTTGCATATCCATTTAAAATATCACAAAATTACGTTATGTATGCTTCAATGCAATAGTTGAAGGCGGCTCTTAGTGTTCCTCAACAGTTTATTTATAGTTTTATATTTTTGTGCCATATATTTATGTATTTTGTAGTGTGTCAAGTGTTTTATTTTTATGTACAAATAGCTTGAGATTTTGTTTCCAGTGCAATTAATTATTTACGGCATTGGAATCTTGCTATGTCTGTTTTCTTTTGCCAAGTGATTATGAGAGAATATTCTTTCCACATATTTGCAAGTTTTATTGAAAACAAATATGCCAATTTTTTTTAAATTTATTTATGGCAGTGTATTATGAATGAGCAAAGTAAATATTATAACTTATATTTTTGTGCATGGTTATTAAGTACTTAGCTATTTATTTATGATTTATCTCGCTCTTGTTTTTCCTAAGTTATTTTCATACAAAAGTGAATAATAAAAAAATTGAACTTATTGGCAGATTTGGAGGAATTGCAAAAATGATTATCCTTTACTGAATGAAGAAAAAAAAATTTATTTTATTCATTCTTTCAAGATTCCAAACCTTTCTGAATCTGCCATCAAATGAGATAAGATAACATATAAAAACTGAAATGTAGAAATGGAATAGTTCGTATAACTTATGATAAATTTGAAATCTAACTTTCTTTCTGTCTGAAATTATCTTAACTGATGTAAATAGATAGTTTTTTGACTTTTTCATTAAAGTTTAAAATCTTTGGTAATATTCGCTTTTGTTTTAAAAGGCAAGAAGCATTTTCAAGTAATTCAATTTTTTAAATTGAAATGTTAATATTTTGTTTATTTTAAATTAGTGGTTTAAAAATTTTTTATATATCAAGTAAAATTAAAGAGGCTATATTCTTTTGTTATTATTTGCTTTGTAGTAGTAAAGCATTGTGATTGACATGTTAGGTCTTGCAGCTATATTAGCATTCTACTACTTAAAAATTAAATTTTGAGTTTCCATACTAATGCTTAGCTGTATATTTTCAAAATTTTGTTATTGTAGTTCTTGGATTTTTTCTTTCATCTGGATACTTAAATATTTAGTTATGTTTGTTTGTTATTTACAGAGCATATATTTGTTTTCAATAAAATTGTTTATCAATTGCACGTAATTTTAAGGCTTGAATTTATACATCTTTACTTTGTTGTGTTTTATTAGTTACTTAGAAATTTGTTATTTGAACTGTGTTGAGAGAATAATTTATATATGAATGCTTAATTATGTTATGTTTAAAACTGTATGAGGAGGAATTGCAGTGCATAATTTCATACATACCATATGGGATCACAAATAATTAATTTTCTCTTTTGATTACTAAATCAGAAATAATTCTAGCAATTTTAATTGGATGCATTGAAATGATATATCATAGTATCATAATCACTTGGTCCAAAGCAAATATAAAATATGTGTATTGGAAAAGAGTGTATTTTATAGTTAAGGGCTTCCTTTGTGTAAAAAAAAAATAGAGAAAAATGATGGTTTTAAATTCATGTGTGTTATTGACACTAAATGAGCTGATTGTACAGGAGATAAAATCACAGATTTATATTTCTATATATAAAATAGAAGATACAATTCTAAATAAAATCTTGATACATAACTTGTGTTGTATTTCTTTCATTATTACTTGCATCACTGTTTCTGTAATTTTAAAAATTAATTCTGAATATTTTTATTTTTATCTTAAAATATGAACAAAAAGGGTAAAAAAAAATTACAGTATCTTGTTTAGAACGTAACTTTTTAAAGTAACTTGTTTAAAATGTGATTGCATTATTTTCATTCTATAAGTATTTTTTGAAAACTTATACCAGTGACTTGATAATTCTGAAAAATAAAATATCTGTTTTAATTGCAAAATTTTAACTCAATTAATCAGTACAAATTTATAATCTATCCTTCACAATAGAATTTACAATCTTGTGTTATATTTTGTGTGCCGGTTTATCCATTGGGTGCTGGAGCAGGTGCCCAAGGGGCCTATAGATCTTATATACCCAGGGCCCGAAATGAGCTTAAATTGGCACTGCTGGAATTACATAATAAAACTTAAAACATAATTAAAAAATTTGTTTAATATCATTACTTATTAAAACAAATCAAAAGAAAACTTAATTCATCTAAAAACAAATAAAAATAGTACATAATGAAATAAAAAATACATTTCTTGTGTTTCTGTAAGTAAACTTTTAAAAAACACAGCTCGTCCTGCATTTTATCATTCAAGTGGCTTATTTTTGTTACATTGTCCTGCCGAAGAAAAGGCTCGTTCAGACTCTACACTAGTAGGATTTATCATCTTTAAATTGGAGTATATCCTTTCCAGGAACACCACGTCTCCCTCCATTTTCCAAAAGAGACATTTCTTTTTGAATTTTTGATGATAGTGTCTCAAATCTAATAGGTTGCATTGGTGCATATCCCTCTTTGATAACTTTATCTAGTTCTTCTGCTATACTTAATGATTTTTGTGTACAAATTGATTGTGTGTTGAATCAGAATGTGAATCCATTTCAAGTGTTACCTTACTTGAAATAGAAGATCCAGTCGCATGAGCTGTTAGTTAGGGTTTGCAATCCCATGCCATATTTTCAATCTCGGGATTACATTATCCAAATCATAGGATTAGGATTAGACCATTTATCAAAAATACTTACATATTAGCATGGTTGAAATTGCATAATAAAACTGAAAATATAATTAGAAATTGATTTAATGTTATTTTAATGAAAAAAAGTTTTTAAAAAAATTATTTCATCATAAAAAGCAAATAAAAATAGTACCAAATTAACTTTTTTTAAAAAAAAAGCATTTCTTCATTTTTTGTGTTTATGTAAATAAGCTTATAAAAACACAGTTCGTCCAGCGTTTCATTGTTAAAACAGCTTCTTATTTTTGTTACAAATTGTCCTGCCGAAGGAAATGCCCGTTCGGTACTAATAGGTATCATCGTCATTAAATAGGACTATGTTCTTTCTAGGTAGTCACGACGACTCCATCCATTTTCAAAATAAGAGACATTCCTTTTTGAATTTTTGATGACAATGTCTCAAATCTAATAGACTGCATTGGTCTCTGATAACTTTATTTAGTTCTTCTGCTACACTTAATGGTTTTTGTACACATAAATTGATCCAGTTATTTAATCAGATTGTGAATCAATTTTGAGTGTTACCTCATTTGAAATTGAAGATCCAGTTTCATGACCTGTTAGTAATGCAATGGGATTTGTAGTGTCTCAAGTCTTCCAAGCAGGTTTGCTATTAATTAAAGGTATTTAATTGAAGAAGGTAAGGTGATAAAATCTATTCTTGAGATGTTGCTGATCTATTCTTGATGTGTAAGCATTGCAGTGAGCCACTTGGATCTGTGAAACGTTCTCCCATAAAAAAAAATTCTACGTACATATTTCATAAACAAAATATCTAAGAATTTAATTCTTTAAAAATTTATAACTTTTATGAGAAATTTTTTTTAAATGTAATTCAGACAAAAATTAAATCCCGGTATCAGTTATTTTAATCCCGGGCTTTCAGGATTGGAAAAAACACTAGGATCTCGGAGCTGAAAACCCTACTACATATCTTCCAAAAATTCTAATTGCCTCAGTCCAAGTTAGCTGACACCGGACATTCTGAGGGTGGGAGAAACGTCCGTTTTCTATCCCCACTCGCGATGGGGAGAAAGTTATAGAAGAAAATAAGAGAAAACATATCAAATTTCACGGTTTAACATAGACACCCACCTCTAACCCTTCAAGGTTCAACACGTAAGAAAATTGACATTAAACTCATACAGTACAAAAAGAGTAAATAAGATACATTAAATGTAATACCAGATTCACTATACTTTGAAAAGAAATTTGAAATTGTAATTCAGACAAAAAAATTAAACCCCGGGATTTGAAAAAACCACCGGGATCCCAGGGCTGCAAACCCAACTGTTAGTAATGCAGTGGGATTTGAAGCATCAAGTCATTCACAAGCAGTTCCTCTATTAATTTACTGCATTTAATGGAAGGAACTGTAACAAAAAAAACTATTCCTGAAACGTTGTGTAAGTATTGCAGTAAGCCGCTTATGTGTGACATTCTCTCATACGAGAAATGAGAGTTGCACGTAATTTTTTACTTACAGCACTGTTTGCATGTTTAAGCTTCTTTAGCCAGCTGGATGGCATAGTTGGTTTGTTACTGGCCTTCTGCGCCTAAAATTGCGGGTTCGAAGTCGGTGAATTTTCAGGAGGCAGAAAATCGATAACATCCATCGCGTATGATTATGTGGCATGTAAAAGATCCCTTGAGTGCCTGTTTGGCTCGGGTGCTCTCGACAAAATTAAAATCCTAGAACAGGTTCGCATATCGTCAGAGCTCAGGTGTCTCCCTCTCGGGAGGAAACTTGGTGCCAAAATTACCTGCGGCAGTTATCGCCCCTATGGTGAAGCTGTAAAAAGTTATACCATCTCCTGGGTAATGTTCTTGGTCTGAAATGGTTAAAATACCAATCCGCAATCCCATTTTGGTCAAAAGCCTCTTAAGAATAAAATTTATGGCTATGCCTGCTGTAAACAGATTGCTATCTTGATGACAAAGTGCTTCAACCATTGTTTTTACTGGTAAAAGAACAGTAATTAAATCAAGTAATATTTGGATATCATCATGAGATAAATCTAGTGCTTTATCTGTATTTTTTTACGTCTATTTATGCTTTTTGTGTGCAATCTTTCAGTAAATATTAATGTTCCACCATTAACAAAAAAGACTACTCCACCTCATCTTGTAGTCTCTTAATAAGGCATATGGTAAGGCATCCTTACCATATTCTGTTGGGATATACTGTAATAAATCGTTCTTATTTGGAGATCTTCTGGACATGGATATGACTTTTCATGCCTTATTTATCAGTGGACTAATTCTTATGACGGTTATTTCACTTATTCCATGACATTTTCTAAGGTTGATGAGAAAAAAATTTTAAAATGTAATTTAGATAAAAAAAATAAAATCCTGGAATTAGTTATTTTAATCCCGGGCCTGCAAACCATAATTCACAATCTTATGGTGCATTAAAAGAAAAAAATGTTAAAAAGGTGTTTTCACATCAAAAAATACTTTTAAATTTATTAGCTATTCAAATCTTATAGTTGCTCATCAAAAATATGTATAATTTATTTATTTTTTTTTACATAGTCAAAGGAAAAGCTATAATTTATATAACGCCCGTAAACAATGTATGGCTAGGAAAACTTATGCCCTGAGAGCCGTTTACTTTTCTTAAAATTTTCTAAGCAAACTAAAGGAGAGGATTCGTACTTTTTGATAATTATAATGTGCTTTTATTTTCTATTAATCTCTCTCTCTCTTTTAGTTTTAATCACTAATATAAACCAAAATATTGACAACTTTCTCACCCCTTCTTTAAAATTTCGGATTTTAATTCTTTTGGCACATTTTTCTTCCGCTACTGAATCTTTCTACTGCATGCAGATATTTAGGTATGAGGAGGAAAAAATCTCATCAAAACATAAACACATCAAAATAGCGCACAGCTTCCAAAAATAAAGCCTATCACAAAAGTATGCTGTTACACATGGGCTCTCCTGCCCTTCCAAGTTCAAGAATGCGTTCTTTGCTCATTCATCATAGTTTCGAACACCTTTGTAGAAAAACATGGTATGGAGAACATCCATTCGCGGCATTTTTGTCATTCTTTCCACGTCAGGGAAAGACGATGATGTAATATTCTGAAAATATAAATTTTTTCTTTTTCCTTTCACTGTCACTAAAGTGTTTTTAGTTCAAGACAAAACAGAAAGGAAAAAGGCAACACTAAATGACCTTGAGACAATCGCGTAGCAACCCAGAACTTTTATTTTTACAGATATCTGTATGTCTAGGTGAGTATGGCATTTAGAGTAATGTAATAAGTGTGAGCAATATGCTTACAGATATAATCTTGTACAAGAGGGCATCACAATGCTTTTAATTATTACTAAAAGTTAATCAAAATAGAGAGAAATTTAAATTTTGTTATTTTCGAGACCTCAGCTTAGTCACCGTCTGCAGTTGCGCATTTCTCCCAGCGTTTCTTGACATTTCGAAAGCTGTTATTGTAGAACTCAGCATATTGCATCGAAAAACATTTCTCCACTTCTTGAATGACATCATTTGTTTTGTCAAATATCGAACCCGCATTGGTTTTTGAGTTCTGACGAAAAAAAATTGCTTAAGATGAGATCGGGAGAATAGGGTTGATGTAGCATAATTGCAAAGCTCTCTAGATCTCTTTGATTCCTCAACCCCACTTCGAGTGAGGGATTGTGAGAAATTAACTTCGCATTTTTAAGCAACATGAGGACCGTAGACGACAGACTTCGTAATTTTGATTCTCGTCGTCAAGTGACGAGAACGACACCTGAGCTGGCACTCCTCTCCAAATTACCATGCCAACGGGAGGATTTTAATCATCAACAAATGTAACGTGCAGTAACCCTTCTACTAGGCGAGTTTTCGGTGGCATGAATGAGTGAGTGAATATTAACGTCGCACTCTTCAGCTACACGAGGGCTTTTGGCAACGATCCTCGCAGTTTTTAACCATGGACGAGGATGACGCCTGAGCTGGCACCCCCACTCCTATCTACAACACCACACCAACGGGAGGACGATTGAGCTCTCGACAGATTTTACTTACATCGCTTCCCTACACGGTGGGTCTTCAGCCGCACTGGGCTCGAACTCACGACACGCCGGACACGAGTCCATTACCTTGGCTACTACGGCCGCAGGGTTTTCAGTGGCACAAAGGCTCGAACTCGACACGCCGGACACGAGCTTGTGACCATAACTACTAGGCTACTGTGAGCTTTCACCCCCACTTCGAGATGAATGAGAAGATGCATTATCAAAAAGATGCCGGACATCCAATGGCGGATTAAGCGGGTGTCGGACCTTTCGGCCCTCAGCGCTGGTAGCGGCCCCAAGCCTGATGAATGCAAAGGCAAGTGACAAACCAACCACTCTACCTTGGAACAAGAAATTGAAAAGAAAACAAAGATACAATGAAACCCCCGCTAGAAATTTATCGAGATGCAAGAAAAACCTTTTGAAAATATTTTTAACAATACCAAAATCGAATGCATCAGGTGAATGATCTTTTTTAGTTTTAAAACATGTTGAAAATAATTTAAGAAGTTCTACGGGAGAAAAGACAAATTGAACAACAAAGCCATATTGTATACAGAATAAAATGTTTTGCACAAAATAGATATATGGTAAAAATAATTGATGAATTTTCCAAAGAGAAATCAAACTGTATAGCAAAACTGTAAGCTCTAAGTAAGGTTTTCAATTTTTTTTTTTAATACAGTTAAGATTTTCCTTTAGCCGATGAGTTTTATTATAGCAATACATTTTATTTTGAGAATTTAAAGTAAGCGACTCTTTTCACTATTTTAGTTTTTCGACTCTTAAGCCCATGAGCCTCAAACCTTTTACCGCTAGGGGCCTCCAACTACCTTAATCCGCCTCTGCGGACATCTTAGATGACATTTCTTAATCAGTTACAAAGCTGCACGAGGGATATTGACGACGGACCTAGTAATTTTGACCCATGGTCAAGTAACCAGGATGACACCTGACCTCTTTGCTAATGTTATGAATCCAATACTACGAAACCAACATCTTTACGAACACTTTTATCTTATAAAAAATTCAAAACATTACTGAAAATTTTTTTAAATATTTATTGAGTGTACAAATAAATGTTTCACAAGAGATAGCGTTAAAGCGCATTAGGCTTTAGTTTTCAGATCATCTGATTTTGTCGTAATATATATATATATATATATATAAACATACTGTTTTTAATAAGGTTTGCAGCTCCGGGAGCCCGGTGGTTTTTTCAAATCCCGGGATTTAATTTTTTTTGTCTGAATTACATTTTGAAATTTTTTTCCCAAGTATTGTGAATCTGGAAAAACATTTAATGTATCTTATTTACTCTTTTTGTACTGTATGAGTTTAATGTCAATTTTCTTACGTGTTGAACCTTGAAGGGTTAGAGGTGGGTGTCTATGTTAAACCGTGAAATTTGATATGTTTTCTCTTATTTTCATCTATAACTTTCTCCCCATCGCGAGTGGGGTCAGAAAATGGACATTTCTTCCACCCTTCAGGATGTCCGGTGTTAGCTAACTTGGACAGAGGCAATTAGAATTTTTTGAAGATATCTAGTAGGGTTTTCAGTCCCGGGATCCCGGTGTTTTTTCTTATCCTGAAATCACGGGATTGAAATAACTAATGCCGAGATTTAATTTTAGTCTAAATTATATGTAAAAAAGTTTTTCTCTTAAAAATTTTCTAAGAATTTAATTTTTTAAAAATTTGTTTTGTTTTTGAAATATGTACGTAAATTTTTTTTTGTGCAATTATAAGTGCTATAGGTAAAAACAAAATGTATGCACAACTCTCATTTCTCATATGCGAGAACGTCGCACAGATTTAAGTGGCTCACTGCAATGCTTACACAATAATATAAGCAAGATCTAAGAATAGTTTTTTTCACAGTTCCTTCTTCAATTAAATGCCGTTAATTAATAGCTTACCTGCTTGGAAGACTTGAAATACTTCAAATCCCATTGCTTTACTAACAGCTCATGCAACTGGATCTTTAATTTCAAATGAGGTAGCACTTGAAATTGATTCACATTCTGATTCAATAACTGGATCAATTTATGCATATAAAAACTATTAAGTGTAGCAGAAGAACTAAATAAAGTTATCAAAGAGGTACATATATGCACAAATGCAGTCTATTAGATTTGAGACACTGTCATCAAAAATTCAAAAAGGAATGTCTCGTTTTTGAGAATGGAGGGAGACGTGGTGACTACTTAAAAAGAACATACTCCTGTTTAATGACGATAGTACCTGCTAGTAAAGAATCCGAACGTGCATTTTCTTCGGCAGGACAATTTTTAGTAAATATTTTTAATAAATAGTCCAATCCTAATCCTGGGATTGAAAATAGGACACGGGATTGCAAACCCTAGTTTTTAACTCCAAGTGTGTCGACTTTTGTGCTAATTAAATGCAATTTGCAGAAGCTTTACTTTTTTAGTTCCGGTTGAAGAAAAATGCAGCTGGTTATTTGAGAGGTTATTTATATCATTTAATCCATCAATTTCAACTTTTTTTTGTTTTGAATACTAGTTTAGATTGATCTTAGGTGATGGCAGGACCGATCCTAGGGTATCGGCCGCCCGCGTGCAAAGAGCTAATGTGAATTTAGAACTTTTCATATTTTGACAAAAACTTAACGTTGACGTTAACACTCATCTGCCTGAAAAAGAGTAAAAAGTAAAACATTAAAATAAAAATGCAAATAGACACAAAAACCACATCTTGCCTCTTTTTTGTTTTCCTAAATTGCAGGATTATTATTCAATTGAAAACTTTCAATTTTCCCCAAATGCATACTAAATTTAAACACGCCTTGTCTTAGGTAATATTAGGTATATTAGATATATTGTCGTAAAGCAACTTTTGCAAAAAATCATTTTCGAGGCACCTTTGCTAAACATTGATCAACAATACGCCTCCAGCACTAATAAGCAAAAAAGAAACTTTTCTATTGCGGTATTGCCAGGTCTGTCACGAATTTTGTAATCAAATGAAGGATGTGTGTAAAGAGTAGACATCAATGGACAATAGACCAACATAATATGCAATACTCTCTATTTTTCTTGAAGTATGCTATGCTATCAGGAAATCGGGACTTATTTTGATTTTTGAACAACTATTTAAAGTTCAGCATATATATTTATATTCGACTTATAAGTTTTATTTTGAGAAATTCGTAAAAAATTTTGCTTGATTGATAGAACTTTATACAGGGACGTCTTAAGGTATAGCCCAGCTGAGCCCGGGCCTAGGGCCTCACCCTTGGTGGGGGCCTCGTTTCGTTCCGACTCTGTCTTAATAAGATCCTGATCCAGATAATTTTAAAGGTCAAATATTTTCCCTTTGCATGTTAATTGGCAAAAGTGGCAAGACTGTATTGTTATGTGATGACGTCCTTGTCTATGCCTAAGCTTAATTCCATAAACAACCATTCAACTCATTTAGTCGAAATGCATCCCTCAGTCGAGCCGGTTGGTGCCTAGGTTTTTGAGATTGTGATTCGTGCACATTTATTTGTTTCAAGTTACCGTTTGAACGAGTATTTGAGAGAATGCACGCTATACTTTTAAACATGCTATACTATTGTATACTTTTAAAGATCTCAGGTAGGGCCTACTTTAGCATAGGGAGCCAGCGCCTGAAAAAATCTTAAGATTTCTCTGGGCCCAGAGCCTCAAAGAGTCTTCCCTGACTATATGTGGCCTTTGGCCGCCCCTTCTCTTGACTGCCCGCCCCCGATACACGCACTGCACACCTACTAGGATCGACCCTGAGTGATGATTTTGACACGAAGGATAAATAGTGTGTAAGGCCAAAACGTTTGATGATGCAGAGTTAGAGGCACATTATTAAAGAAAACTCATGTCAAATACAAAGATTTACAGAATTTTTGGGAGCGACTCAACAAGCAATTTCATTACGCCTCAAAAGCATAAGAATGGTCCAAAAGCAAGAAAACTGGATGTCATACGAGTTCAAACCAAAAGGCGTGGAAAGGTGATTTTACACTTGCCAACAGCTGCTCCAATGGTACATACGGAAGAGATTTTTTGCATCGAATTATAAACGTTGATAAAAAGGATTTACAATGACAATCCAAAAAATAAGAAATCGTGGGGTATGCCCGATTATGTATAACTGTCAACTGCAAATCCAAATATTCAAGGATCAAAACCTATCCTCCTGAATTTGATGGGATCTATTTGGATGTGATACATTTAAGAGTTTTTAAAACGAATGAAATTATCACGAGAGTTCGCTACCGATTGCGACTGATGCATTGGAGCTAAACATTAAAGGGAGATGGCTAGAATATGAGCAGAGACAAATAACAAAGGGGTTTTGTAGCGTTTATAATGCTCGATCACATGTCTCAGTGCCAATCTGAAAACTACTCGGAAACACTCAAATGGGATGTCCTACCACCATTTGCCGCATTTTTCAGAATTTTTTTCCCCCGATGGGACTGAGGATTGGTATTTACCTCGTACATTTACCTATTACCTAGTACCATTTACCTAGTATTTGCAGACCTAGTACATTCCCTGCGGGAGCTGGAACCACTTTTTAGTGCGGCACCATATAGATAGAATACCAATCACAGCAATATAATTTTGTCGCCCAGTTTCCTTCCCTTAGGAGAGCTCTGACGGGAATAATCTGAGTTAGGGGTGTGGGAATAAGTGAGATTAAGGGTAATGTGTGATGAGCAACTTCCTTTTGCACTTCTTATTTGATTATAATATATGCTATAGAATCTTCAAATTAATACAATAAATGAAAATGCTTTTTAATAGGTTAATGCTATAGTTTTTTTTTAAATTCCCAAGCTTGAAAAGCCCTCAAAGATTCAGTTTATTCTTTTATTCATATTTGTTTCCTTCGATGTGGATATACTTGCTTATATGTGAGTGAGTGAGTGAGTGATTTTGGGGTTTATTGGCGCAAGAGCCGATTTCGGCTATACTGCGCCAAACATTTGTTTTGATATCTGTGGTCTAGACGGGAAGAGAAAGAAAGGATGAATTGAATGACAAGAAAGAGGGTCGAAAATAGAGAAGGATCACTAGGGTACCCCAGGTTCGTGAAGCCCGTGTTTACCAAAGACAGTAAACACCGTGGGAAAAGGAAAAGATCACTAGGGCACCTCGAAATTGTGACACCCGTACTCACCTAAAGAAGGTGAGCCCCCTGAGGGGTTGCTTATATGTGTGTGATTATTAAATGCTAAAGAACCCTGAACTACCTTAGTCTTGCAAGAATTTAAAATTATATGAGTATTAAGGAAATGTAATTTTATAAACTAATGAGATTTCAGAAAACTGAAACTTACAGAAAGCTTAACTAAATTTACAAAACATTATAAATTCAATTAAGCTTTGACTAATTTCAACTGTCAATTTAATTCATATTCAATCACTGTGTTTAAAATGTAAAGTAAATGCTTAAGTAACTTTATATGAACATAAAAATAATATTATAAAATTTTTATTTATGTTTATTCGAATGTTCTTATTACAAAAAATATCAGACAATTTAATGCTATCTAAAATAAAATTCTACGTTTTCTCTCTAACTTTTCTAGTAACCATTTTTATCGCGTCCTTCATAATATATTTTTGGTTACACGAATTTAAAACAAAGTAATAGCTTCTGTGTGAGTTTGCGACCTTCACCAAGAACACTTGTTTGCTATTACGCTTTAGTAACTAGTTAAAAATAGTCGCACAATAATTCTATCTGAACACCGAAGACATGACATTTACATTTAACTCGCACATTCATTTTGTTTGCGCAGTTCGTAAACGTTGATGAATACATATTATTCCGCAGAAGAGACATTGCAGTTTTTATTACCCATCTCTGCATAAAAATAACACCCATTATTTGTAACTAAATGCGGAATAATGCATTCGCAGCCCGCGTGATCTGCTATTGTCTCTATAAACAAGCATCAGTCCATTTTCTTTTCATGAAAGTTTAAATGTTTTAAGCCCAATCATGGAATTCCAATTTGACCTTGACAATGATGTTCTTGTTAACAGAATTATTTCTTCAAAAGAACAAGTCATGCAAATTTTTGAAAGATTTTTTGCTGAAAGAACAGAAAAGAAAGAAAAATTAAGATTTTAAACAACTTTCGAATTGAAAACGATTTTTTTTTTTTTTTTTTTACCATTTTCTTCTTTCTATTGTCTTTTAATTCCATGATTCACAAAAGAATTTGAAGATAAAAAATAACAAGAACAAGTTTTATTATTTTACACGGGAATAAACATTTCTTAGAAAGCGAAAATCTTATTAACTCTTACCTATGGCAGAATAAGATGAAAAACAATCGTCTTCGGCTGCGTGCAGTGGAATGTTCGATTTTGCAGTTGTTCAAACATTTTAGATTCGAAGAACTATCCAAGATTTCCTTCTATTCACGATATTTGTAATTTCGTTAAATGATATGCGGAAGTTTGGCTAGGAACTTTCAGTTACTTGTACCATCTTCAACATTTCCGTGAAAAATAATCGTACTGTACAAACATAACTTTTTTACAAATTCTTCTGCAATATTAGATTACTTTTTTGAGAATTTTTGGAAAGAAAAGCGGTTTTATTATAACCTTAACGTTTATTTTTTTTCAAATAAAATAAAATTAATGAATTAATGTTCCCCAAAATTCAAAGAAAAAAAAATCAAAGTGAAACCTTAGATACTCTTTTCAAATTCAGTAGTATTCTCAATTTTTTTTCATTTTCTCATAAATTTTTAGAATTAAAAAAAAAATTTAAAAATCAGGCTTAATTTTTGAAAAGAAAATTTCAAGGAAATCTATTGATTTAAATAGAAGATAATTACAAAAAAAAAAAAACTGCCCAACCAAAGTTTTTTTGAAACACTTTCCATATTTAAAATTAGAATAAAAAAAATATGGGGAAAATACTTTTTTTTTTTTTTTTTTTTTTTTGAAGATTTTGCTACAAAATTTTTATAACAATAAAAACTATTCTTTAAAAATATGAACTTCTGAAGTTTTTTTCTGATAATAGAAAAGTTTTGGCTATGATTATTATAAGTTTCAGCATCTTGCAAGCTTTACAAGAATAATTTTTCCATCATTTTAAAAACAATTTTAAGTAACAGTTTGCATAGATTTTTGAAAATGATTAATATCGATAATGTCTCTGAAAATTAAATAATTTTCGAAAATCTTTCTGACGGCAATCAAACACAAACTCTATTTCAGGTTTACTTCTATTTAAAAGAAGAGTTTTTAACTTTAAGCCCTAATTAATTACGAATCTTTAAAAAACTAATTATGAAAAATTCTGTTTAGCATTCAAAATTATTTTAAAAATTTGTTTAATCATAATACAAAATCTTAAATTTTATCAAGGACTCTAAAGAAACGGTATAAAACTTTCAAAACTTTGTATTTTTTCAGATAGTTATATAATGCTTCAAGCTAAGCTTCTAAAGCTTTAAGGACATTAAACATTTAAAAGAAGAGAGCTTTTTGGGGGGGGGGGGGGGTGTTTACTGTATTTTATCAATTACTGAAAGTAAGTTTACGATTATTTTAAGGTGTCATACGCAAGTTTTCAGATATTTAATAAATATTTTAAAATATTTAAGTCAGAAAAATACAACAAATCTTAAGAAACATTATCTTCTTATTCTCTTAAAATAACCATTTATTTTCTCCTATTAAAATTAATAATATATATTTAGACAGAAATTATGAAATGCCATAAAATTAACAGTATGTTCTGAATCTCTAGATGACGTGGGAGGTAACGAAGAATATTAGGATTGGATATTCACGTTGGATTTAAATTCCAAAAATTGAAAATAAAATACTGAAGAGTAAAAAAGTAAATTAAACATTATAATGATGTTAAATGATATATATATAGATCAGCCATTTTGTACATTAAAATGTAGAACAGAAAAATTTGACCTTCGAGGAATAAACAGCAAATTAAAGTTTCTCAGTAAAAGATATGACCTTTAATTATAATGATTGAGTAGTGCTGGCTCACCAACGGAACTTGATTCCTCAATAAGTATCTGTGTCAGTTGTCTGGTGTTCTCCGAAGGATACAATCATACCATCAAATATCTTTCAATAATTTCATTATTTTGTTCCATTGTCCTGATCAGGATCATCAGGAATTACGATTTCCAGATTTGGTGACTAAAAGATTAAGGTAAAGCGAAAACGTCCAAGGTTAATACAAATACAACAAAAAGCATTATTTATGTAAAAAAGGGGAGGATGCGTCTGCAATTTCTTACCGTTTACCAAGTTTTTCTGAAAATGGTAATAAAAAAAAAGACTGGAGCATGTGGAAAAAAATTATTTATGTTCTAATTGCTTGAAACCTACACTTAAAGTTTGTTTTCCTAAATTCTCTTGTCGGATCTGTAGAATGAAACATCATTCATTGCTTCATTTTATCAAAACAGCTGAGACTTGATTCAGAGATCACCGGACTCTTATGCCTAATGCTGATGCAAGTTTCAGAGAGAATACTGAACTCTTTTTAATGAAAAATATCATTGCCTTAACACCTTCTTCCGCATTAAATATTTCAATCTTAGCTCTTTCAGATTTCCTTCAGTTGGTTGATCCTACATTTTGCAAACCAGGCCGTATCGACGCCCTGATAGAAAGCCAACGGATATTCCAGATTCTGAGAAAACTAAAAAAACTAAGAAAATACGCTTTTAGTTTTTTTTTTAAAACTATTATTTATTTCATTCATTTATTATCCTGTACTTAAGAAGTGTCAAACTCGCAACCCTCAATGAACATTTTGTGGCCTGGGCCAGTATATCGGCACATAATATTATATAGTGGCGCACGCTATCAATAATTAATTTTATTAATTAAAGCTAAATATTTACTCAATAATTAATTTTTTACTGTTTTTTGTTCCCGAAAATCGGCAAAATTTAAAGAATATGTTGAGTGGCGTATTGGAGAATGATACGAGAAGGGTGGACTTTCGATCCTGGACCCCACCCCCTTCCCTTGAAAAATTTCCTATGTTTGCCACTGATATTATACAATAAAACATCAAAATTTCTCTCGAAGTAGGAAAGATAGTAGCAGGGAAGAGATATCAAGTGTCAAGACGTAAACATTAAATTTTTCTTGCTCTTATTTGTATGTGTATTATAATGTATTATTCAAAATAAACCTATGTTTCTATGAATATTTATTTTTTTACTTTTTATTTATTTATTTATTTTTGCAGCCCACTTTCAGTTGAATTATTTTGGCCCAAGTTGGCCATTGAGTCTGACACCCTTGCCGTACATTTTTTTAATACGCATATTTTCCAGCCGTATGTGTGTATGGTTGAAACATGAACTGGAAAAGAAATTCGTATAGGGCACATGATCGTCGACCTATGTTTCATGCTCTGGAGGTAAAATTCGCTGCATAATGGTCAAAGGTATTCAGACATTCCAATGAGAAAATGGGAATTTTTCGAACTTGGATTCTGACTGACTTTTAAAGATTTATGTGAGTTTTTTCATCTTAAATAGGGAAAGCTCCATGTAGAGTGCCCAAAAAGAAAAAGATAAAAATCGTTTCCGCATGGCTTCCTAAAAAAAAAAACCTGCCCCAAGTAACGTTTTTTTTTTTTTTTTTTTTTTTTGCCTGGATTAAAAGAGTTCCCCGGGACTCTGTGCTTAGTCCACTCCTTTTCCTCCTATATATGAATACGATCGACTACTATTTAAATAAAAATGTCAAAGTGGCCTGTTACGCCGATGACATTGCAATGTGGCATTCACACACGAACCTAGAAACTTCACAAACAGCCCTAAATGCCTGCATGCAACACATTGAAACGTGGTCAAAAGAGCTTAAGCTCAGCATTAATCCAGATAAAACCAACTTTTAAATCTTCTCAACCGACAGATAAAACCGAAACTCCTTCCATCCTATTATCAAGCTCTTCGGCTCGGAAATAAATCAAACTTCTAACCCAAGGTACCTTGGTCTCACTCTTGACGCAGAGCTAAGATTCTCCCAACACCTCTATAATATTTTAAATAAAGCACTAAAAAAGCCCCATTAGAAAGCAGAAGAAAACTATCTACAATTACATTTTCAAATAACATACGAAGCCTCCCGGATAACAATATTTCCAGCAGAACTTTCAAAGCGTGGAGCGATAAATCTAGGCTCAAAAGATCCTCAACGCTGCAACAAGACCAGAATATCAGAAAAAAATATCAACCTTCAGCACGAGTCACTTGATATTCTGAAATAACCTTCATACACTCTGTATCTTCACCCGCAGACAAAGGTAAATCTAAACCTCCTACGACCCTGCACTAAAAAAGAACCTGCCTCGGTAATCAAAGAAAAAGGCGACCATACCATCAAAGAACTTACCACTCGAACTCAAAATCTGGCAATTGCCTACACTGATGGCTCATCTGACTCAAATCTTGATAGAGGATGTGCAGGTGTCTTCTTTATTTCCCCAAACAGAAAGCACAAGTGCTGTAAAATTCAAGTAGGGAAATTCGCATCCAACTGCACATGCAAACTCATTGCTATCAAGAGTGCATTGGAGATTTTCCTTTATTAAAGCTTCCAAGAATCTCCAGCGGCATCGTCATCTTCACAGACTCAAGATCTGCACTTCAAGCCATCCAGAAGGATAAGTGCCAAATCAGCCACAAAATTATTCAGTCTATTGACAAAATTATCACAGAAAAGAGGTCATGCACGCTACAATGGATACCAGCCCACGTAAATATCTTCGGTAATGAGAAAGCCGATGGACTTGCTAAAGAATCCAGAGCTTGTCCTCATCGACGCCAATACAGTTGCCAGCCAAAGGCCTTTCAACAATAATTTTAGAACAAAGCACGTAAAAGGATTGAAAAAATCTCAACTGATGGACAAAGAATTTACACAAATCATTCCCCAAACTGCCCTAATGTTCAATTGTCTCCACAACATATACTCAGCTACCCAGCAAATCAAGCCAAACTTTTGAAGATAAGCCCAGAAGATGTGGAAGATTTGATCTTCTCTGATAAAGCTGTTGAGGTTGCCGAAGCTGTCTTCGACAGCTTCGGAGCGATCTAATGCTTCTTCTTCTTTTTCTTTATTAACCTGCACATCATGGACACACCAACAACAATATTAACAATATGATTCGAAAGAAGCTAGCTTCCTGTTTTAATATTTCACAAACTTCTCGAATCTGCAATTCAGAGATGTAATTTTCTCTCCCCCCCCCCCCTCCTTTGCAGAGGTGTTTTTTTTAAAGTTATAATAATATTGTGTATTTTCTCGTTCATACATATTTTTTGTATCATTTCCTGTCTATCTCGGTAGACCATTTTGTAGCTCTCAGCCCTCTGGTGGCTGAGTTCGATTCTCCATAATAAATAAATGTTTTGTATATTTTTCATATATTTTTACTTAATAAAAATCAAACCAAAATAGGGCCACCATTTTTTTCCCCCCGTATCAGACCCTTTGGATTCCTAGCTACTCTACTACCACTCCATTTCGCATTAGTATAAAAATAAAAATTAAGAGACATCAATAACTTTTTTGCCAGAAAACCTATCCTAAAAAGAAAAGCGAGTTTTAAAAATTCGTTAGCAATGTTATTGGGTGTCTCAGACTTACAAAATTCATGACGCATATGTATCTTGTTCAACACTTGTTTCGGCTTCACAATGAATAATAGCGTGTTGAAGAATTATTTTCACTATTATTTGTTCTGTTTAATAGCTTTACTTGAATTATTGCTCTTAGTTTCTTAAAAATAGCACGCGCTTCCTCAGCTCTTGTAATTTATAACGCCTGGTATACAGTTAGAAAATGGTTAAAAAACATTCATTATTTTGCTAGTCGATTTAACGTGCACCTCAAAATGACAAAGAAACAAATAGTTCATAATTATCGAAGATTTACGATTGTTATAATTTTCACCACGAATTTTCACAGTGTAAGAGAGCAAATATAAATTCTTCATTCCCTGTGTGTGTGGGGTCTTTTTTTAATTGCATCCAACAGTAGTAAATTCACGACCCTGTAAATTCTTTTGCTCTAGTGTATTCCTACGCTATTGTAGACATTTCGAAGTTATTTACGTATTTCTCTTCGTTATTTATACATTGTTCTTTCAGCATCATTCTTGCAGTGAAAAGCAGTCTGTTTGTCGACATCAAACGGTTTATTAAACTTTACACTGAACCAATACTTAGTCAAAAAAAAAAATTTCCAATGTCCAGTACCAATTGCAATTTTTTATTTTCATTTTATTCTTCATTTTTTCCTTAATTTAGGACTTTATATATTATTTGTAAAACAAACAAAAATTAAAGGGGCGCGTTAATTTTTTTACGTGTGATTTTAATACATATAATTCCTTATGTTAAACTAAAACAGAATTTAAAATGTTTGAATACTGATACCTCAATCAAAAAATAACACAGAAAGTCCAAAAAGATTGACTACACTTTCAAAAATGATTTAAAAATAAACAAAGATTTTCAATTGCAATTTTTTGTGTACTACAAAGAAAAGATTAAACTTTCTGTTTAATGAAATGCAAACTAGATGGCGCAACATCCACATTTTCATTCTCGTTTCAAAATGGCTTCACCAGAACTAGCGCGTTTTAGAATGGTTTATTGCAGGGATAGCGAAGCTTTTTGAGACGTGGGTCAAATTTTGTTCATATTTTTTGTAATACCAGCTCGTGGGTCACTAATGCCCATTTACATAAGAATTAAGTTAAAAAATTTTTAACTAAGTATTTTTTAAACTAAGCATCTTTAAAATTCAATTGGCTTAACGATTAAAAATAAGCGAGGTTTGGCGATTTAAAATTATTTAGTAGGGCTAAACGTTCTTAAGTGTTTGGTGCAAATGGCAATGAGTGTTTGAATGAACAAAGAGTAACGAAAATTACAAAGTACATTCTTTTTGTTGTGAAGTATTATTCATTAGTGCATATATATATATATATATTTAAATCTTCTAGCTTTGTTAGTGATATAATTTTGTATTATCAATTTTATTATGCCATGTATTTCTTTCATTTTATGTTACTATATATATATATATATCACTAATAATATTATTCGGGCTCCAAGATTTATATATATATATATATATTTAAATATATCCAAAATACCTCACACTAATATAACCAAGCAAATATTCAAATCATATTAAACCTAGAGTACAACATCATATTTCAAAATTTCAATGGCGAAATATATATATATATGCCTTTTTTTTATAAAATGGCAAAGTCTGGTGCTGTTAAAGTTGTATGCAGTCATTTTCCATATTCTATCAAATTATTTGGAAGAGTCAAAAGTGAAGAAATTTTTACTGGGATTAATAACATATCTGTTTTTAGAAAGACTTAAGATGCTTTTATAATTGAAGGGAAAAAAATTATTGTTGCGATTTTATTACAGATATTTCCTAACGATAATATTTTGGCGAGATATACATTGGTTATAAATAAGGAATTAATAATTGGGGTAAATTATTAGTTGAAAGTGATTTAAAATTAACAATTAAAAAATGGATAATTATAAGACATTAAAGCTAAGATATTTTTAATCAAACGTGGTTACTGCGGTGAATCCCAACAATTTATGTATTGAAAGATAATATGAGCCTATTTTTATTAATAAAATGAACAAAAAAATTATTCAGTAATTCATTCGCAAACGATATCCGAAGACAAAGTAAGGCGATTTAATGCAATAAAAACGTCAGCTTCTCTCTCTCTCACTTAAGCGAAAATTGTAGGAGAAAGCAGAGTAATGGTTTGTAGACACAATAAATACGTCAGCTTTCTAAATGAAGATGATGTCCGTAGACAAAATAAAGCTATGTGCCAGTATCCAGAGCAAGGACAGTTTCCTGATACAGGGTAAAGCTATGCGTCAGTATCTGTAATGAATGATGGTGTCCAAAGACAGGGTAAAGGTATACAGCTGCAATATAAACGTGAGCTTCACAAGCGAGGACAGTTTCCAAGACAGAATAATGCTACGAGTCAGCCTTCTAAAGGAAGGCGCTCTCCAAAGACAGGGTAATGCTATGAGTCAGCATCCTAAATGAGGACGGTCTCTAAAGACACGATAAAGTTGGGAGTCAGCATCCTAAATGAGGACGGTCTCTAAAGACACGATAAAGTTAGGAGTCAGCATCCTAAATAAGGACGGTCTCTAAAGACACGATAAAGCTAGGAGTCAGCATCCTAAATGAGAACGGTCTCCAAAAAAACGGTAAAGCTTAGAATCAACATCTTAAATGAGGATGGTCTCCAAAGACGGGGTAAAAGTGAATGGACACAAAAAAAAAACGTGAGCTTTCAAAGCGACGACGGTTTCCTAAGACAATAAAGCTATATTAATGTAATGGAAAACGTCAGATACTACCGTTTTTACTCAGAAAGGCTTTAAAGATATAATTGATTCGCTATCGTAAAGTCTTTGTGTGTTTGAACTTGTTTTTAGTGATTTTTAGACAGTTTTAAATGGGGGGGGGGGAACCTTTTGATGTATCTCAGTAGTGGTATATTTTATTATTTCATCAACATATTTTTAAATAAAAGTAATTGAGCTATTGAAGGCTGTATATGCCGTTAACTTTATCTAATTAAACAGGAACAAAATATTTAAATCCGTGCAATCAGAAGTCATTTCAATTAATTCAAGCTTTTAAGGTTCCATACCATATTCGAGATAGTAATATACCAAAATCTAGTCTTCGCTCTTTTGGTCAATTTCATTTTTTAAGGGATTGAATTTCTTTTTTCATACCTTAGTTAAGATTTTACTGATTTCGCCCAGTGGGGAATGTAATAAATCTGGTAAAGACTAAATAACTTTTTTTCTCAAAAAAGTAATAAATTGCGTGGTGAATTCCAACTCTGTCATGCAGAATTCTTTTTTTAATGGTATTAAACAGCTAATTTCTGCAATTTTATTCTTAATAAATGATTTCCTAATTTTTTTCACTTTCCATAGTGAAGTCGCTTCTTTCAGCCTCAAATGATTTGTTTAATTATTTTTAATTTTGTACTCCTTCGGCTTATTTTAATTTCTTTTTCTACAATAATATTGAAATTCTTCATATTCAATTTCCCTCTTCACTTTTCTGCGTCGTTTTACTTGGAAAATAAAGAGAATTTCTTCTTATTCCACTTTTTTAATCGTTTTAAATTGTTGTAATTCTACAGTTCTCAGTTGTTTCATCACGCGTTTAGTAATACTTTTTATTCTTCCTATTTCGGAGGTGCGAGGCGGCCATCTTGAATAAAATCTACATTCCATCTATAGCCTGTTTGGCGCGATTTTAGTCACGCCTAAGGCTATAGCAAAATAAAAAAAAATAGCGTAGATTTAGAATTAAATATTGCATTTAAAATAAAACGTGTGCACTTGAAATAAACGAAAGATCTAATAACTACAATATTTAGATAACCAGAACACGGTAGTTGCATTCGAAATCGTAACAAAAGAGTTTTACTTACGTAGACGCCACCCTATGAATACGAATAAGTACGAATCTATATATTGTCTTGCAGTTCCGTTACGTTTCTTATTCCGTTAAGCTCCATAGTCTTTCGGGTCCATACGTATTAGTCCATATTTTTGGTAACACTTCACTGCGTTCACTTTCGAAGAAAATAAGTTCCTAATTTTAATAATTTTTCGCAACAGAATAAGAGAAGAATAAAACAAAAGAATTAACCAATTAAAATAATATTATCTTCGATCGGTTATTGTGCTTGAACATGTGCGAGAAAAGTGCAAACTATAAAAGAAGAGTAAATTTCGAGCATGCGCTAGCAAAATTAGTGCGTTTTAATAAGCGTAGGAATGATATTCCTTTATTGGTGGCAGTTCGAGCCAACTGGCGACGTTATTCGATTCGATGTTATAATATTTTATAGGTATTGGGGTACCATCCATACATAATATGTGTCTCAATCATCACCATAGATATTTATTAATACATTTGTTGGTTTTTTGCATCAACATTACAATTATTTTTGAGGAAAATATTTTTAAAAAGTATTCTTTAAAAAAATTAAATTTGGGCGACACGGTTTGCGTTAGTTTTTTTTCAGTACAGTACTGTGGGAATTAATTGGGACAAACACAAAATTTTTTACAAATGTTGCTTAATTAGTATAGTCCGACTTACATGCATGATATAGCAATCTAATACAAAATATGTCGTCCTCTAGCTTTAATGAAGTCCTGTACACGGTTTGGCATGTATTCCATTAAATTAGAACATAAATTTTCCTCTCGTCATCACGAAGCCAAACTTTTATAACATTCTCAATCGTTGTTTTCTTTATTGGGATTCCCTTTTACTCTCTCACGTCTCTTTACAATGGTCCACAAATTTTTAATTGGATTTACATGAGAATTACTAGGCCATTGCAGAACCATTATTTTCTGTTTTTAAAAAAAATTCGTTGTTTTAGCTTAGAAGTATGGCACGGAGCAAGATCTTGTTGAAAGATACCAACACCACCAGCGAACGTTTGAATCTTATGCACAATTTTACTTTCTATTATAGAAAGGTATTGTTTAGAGTTCGTCATCCCTTCAGCTGCTAATAAGCTGCCAGGTCCTCCAGAAATAAAATAACCCCTAAAACATCTGCTTCTGAGGGTGCTTAACTGTTTGAATAAGATGTTCTCCACCACTTCACCTGACAAATCTTGATCGAAACCCTTGAACAAAAACAAAAAAAATGCGTTCGTCGCTGAATACAACCTTCTTCCAATCTTGTACAGGCCGGGATTGATATTTCCTTGCCCAATCCAAACGTGTTTTTTTTCATTGCAGGTGTTAAAAACTGTTTATCGATTGGTTTTCTTGCAAATCCCCCAGCTTCAATAAGGCTTCGTCGAAATGTCTATGAATCCACACTCACACCAGTAGCTAATAATTTTTCTCTGAAGATCTCTACATGTTTTGTAAGGATGCATTGTACTATTTCGTGCAAGAAACTTGTCTGTTCGAGGCGTGGTCTTGTGTTTGCGTCCAAATTTATTCTTTCATTTGGGAGTCACTGTCCCAAAATTCTTTTGCTAATCAATAATCCTAGAAACACTGGATTTTCCACCTGTTGTAGCAATGTCCCTCACAGTCATAGAAGTATGCTGACTAAGGCTAACTAGTTTTTTCATTGATAGAAAATTAGTTAATTAGAAATCCCATACGTATAAAAAAATATTTTTAATTTTTACTGTGGAATCAATGTTATCTGAAAGATTTTCATGCAATTTTTCCTTCTAATTCAGAAATCAAATCAAATTATGTTTTACACACTACGCTGTTTCAACTAATTCCATTTCTAAATTATCGATACCTAGCCACATAAATTCGGTTAACTCCATTGTTTCAAATTCTATTTTGTATGGGTATAAAATAAAGTAAAATGCATTTTCCAAATTGTTAAATTGATTGAATCTCTCTTTAAAATCTTGTTGTATATTTCCAGAATATTCATTACATATTTTTAATTGCATTTTCTTATATGTCAAAGCGATAAAGGACTTGACCGAAACTAAGCCATAGGACGTTCTTGCATGTCAAAATTCCTGAATATTGGCATTCAATTTTTCTAACGGTGGTATTCTCACTCGCGAGTTATTGAAAAGAAAACCCGCGGATTGGGTAACCCCAGCTCGTATGTAACTCTCCGGTATAATTCTCGTTTTTAACACGCTTTTATAAGTTTCACTTGCATGTAACGGAATCTTAGAACTCGATTTTTACCCACTTAAAAAGATCGGATTCATTCGAAATTTCGCACACTTATCAAGGACCGATGACAATACAATAATTTCATAATTTTGTTCCATTGTCTTTTTCAGGATCGTCAGGAATAAGGATAATCAGATTTGGCGACAAATCCATATATCACGTCCAGATTTGGCGACTTATTGCATATATCATTTTTAAATTTGGCGATTAGTTCCATATACCATTTCCATATTCCATATCCAGACATGGCGACTAATTTCCAACATCATTTCCAGATTTGGCGACTAAAAGAACAAGGTGTAACCCTAAAGTGTTTTGAATTTAAGGCTAATTATATATGCAAGTATAAAATACACTTGCGGTTAAAAGAAATAAAACAAACAAAAGAAGTGTTCTATATCTCAGAAAGTGGAGGGCGGGTGTGTGTTAGCAATTCTAACCATAATATAAACATTTTTCTGAAAATAAAAATAAAAAAAAGGCTGGAGCATGTGGAAAAAAAAAATTGCGTTATAACTGCTAAATATTTTTTATTTTTATAAAGCAATACGCTTAGAAATGATGATACGAATTAACATGAAAGGAACACGTTTAAAAGGTGAAAAAACGATTGATACTTAATATTACCATGTTTTTAATAACTCGCTTTCTTTAGTGTCTATCCGGGTGGAATTTTGTAATTGATTTTAAACTGTGTGACTTTCCGAGGAGCTAGAGACTTGAAATTCGGACTATAGCTCGGAAGTGGATGACAATGCATGAAAGTGGGGAAAAAGAAAACAAAAACAAAAAGGAGGAATTTTATAATATTTAATCCGTAAAAAAAAACATGATACATTAAAAATTTTTGTAGTTCGATTTTTTTCTTCTTTGCACACTTTTATTTGTTTGACCTGTTCAAAAGAGACGGAATCTAATATAACGATCCGAGGCCTCGTAAACGGAGAGAATAAATTCACTTCAGACCCGTTAATTAATATCCATTGAAGAGCAAGACTAATTCCACAGCCACGTAATTCCAGCTTCAAATATCAAACTCAAGGATAAATTCAACAATGAATAAATGATAGTTTAAAAAACTAAAAAACATGCTTTTATTGTAGTTCGAACTAAAAAATGAAAAATAAATTATAGTTTGAAAAAAAACTAAAAAACACGCTTTTATACTGAATTGAACTAAAAAGTAAAAAAATAATTCTTAATAAAGAATAAAATGATTAACGAGAAAATGAATGTCATTGGGGTAAAAGCGTGGGGTGTTCTATAAATGTATCAATTGTTATAATTTCTAACTTCTATTCCGAAAGGCTGAATTAGTGTAAAAATGTAGTACAAAGCACCCCACGCTTTTACCACAATGGCATTCATTTTCTCGTTAATCATTTTGTTCTTTATTAAGAATTATTTTTTTACTTTTTATTTCGATTCAGTATAAAAGCGTGTTTTTGTTTTTTTTTTTTTTTCAAACTATAATTTATTCTCCAACTGACGATTACCGGATTCGTGAGTTATGCGTGGGCAAGATGTTAAAGTCGTTGTGATTGGACATTGATAATCATGTGACATATTGCTTACATTTTGCGTTGTATCTTGGCGCGAAACATTCGATCAGCTGTTTTTTTAACACGCTTTTGAAATGTTGAGTAAAAGAATCGATAATAAGTAAATATTGATCCACATAACGGTCTGAGCACCTTTCCCAGCTGACAAATTGAATAAATAACCAATTAAAATTAACAAGGATTAGATACTTCTAACAAAAATCAAATGTCTATTTTCAGCTTTGACGTTATGAATTATTTGTTGTTACATTGTGCTCTACATTTTAAATGTTCTGATGTGATGCTGCCTGAAAATGTGGCTATCAATAGTGTTTGAGAGCTAAGATTCTTATTATTAATAAGTGGGGCACATGGTACAAATAAAGTTGGTAATATTATCAGAAAATGTGTTTTGCTTGTTAAATGTTATACAATGAGAATTCAAAACTCGTAAAAAATTTCAACTTATATTTTGATTGTATACAAGTATAAATATCCTAATCTATTTTTCTTTTTGATTTAAAATTTTCCAGCAACCTTTTGGTAGGTTAAAATAGAATGTAGATTATGTATATAATCATTAATTTAAATAATTTCGAAAGTCTAATAATTATTCTTAATTCACGATTTCTATAAAATCCAGTCTTTTTGTGAAGAATAAATTTGTTAATTGAATCTTAGGAGCCTCATTAGTAACATTTATCTAAAACAGAACATGTTACTGAACCTTTTCCAATTCCATCTAATAAAAATAATTATACTATTGGTATTAATCTGATTGTATTTGTCGCAAAACACAATATATGCACACACATTTATCAATATTTTACAATATAGAACAGAAAACAAATGTTACATATACAAAATATTTACAATTTTTTCAGTTTTAGCTCCAACCGAGCAGCGTAGTTGGTAAAAAAGTGGTAGCCCGCTTATCTCTAGTGGCGAAATCCGCGAGTTAAGGCCTTATCACACGTACACGTTTGGTGCAATTTTTGGTCCAATTCGTGCAATTTTTACTCCGTTGCCATAGCAATAGATTCCGAACAACTTTTTGCCAGTAAGCTGAGAAAGTTGCTCTAAATGAAAGTTGCTTGAAATTCCAGCCAATGGGGTTCATCGGTGCCCTACGTCTTAAAGAATGAAGAATTCTTATGAAGAATTCTTAAACTTGTTTTTTTCTGATATTTCAAGTTTTATAAGTTGTTTTGCGATACATCTTAAGTTGATTGAGGACGCCGTTGAAACGATTGCCGAACGTGTCAAACGGTTGTTGACTCACACAATGCTTGCCACTTCTAGGAAGATCCACGCAACACTGCTTGTTTCTTTAAACATATCATGCAATCGCTTTACTGGTTTTGTGCCAGGAGGTTTGCATTCATAATAATCTCGGAATTCACATTGAACATTTGAAGCCCCGGTAGCCTAGTGGTCAAGATCACGGACTCGTGTCTGGTGTGTCACGAATTCGAGTTAGCGTCAGTGAGGACCGCGCGTGTAGAGGAACTGATCCACGATAAATCTGTCGGCGTTCAAACGTCCTCCAGCTAGTGTAGAGTGGAAGTTAGGGGAGGGTGTGCCAGCATAGGTGTCGTCCTCGTTCTTGACCATGGTTCAAAATGACGAGGTCCGTCGCCAAACTCGTGTAGGGCGACGTTAATATTCATTTACTCACGCAGAACAGTTTTGAGCGATTCTATTTCGCGAAATCAAAGCACGCATTGATCTTTATCTTGAATCGATGGCATTTAGGCAAAAAATTCTTTCAAACAAACGTTCCCCCGAATCGCTCTTGGAGGAGCATTCGCGCCATGTACTGTACACACACACACACACACACACACACACAAAAACTACTAAAACTGACCTATTCAAAGATACAAAAGTCACATTCTTACGTTAAATGGCTGTTTTGTAATTAATTTTTAAAAAGAGGGCAAGATTTGGGTTTTATTTACTACAGTTTACCAAACCGATTTGAATTATTCTATGAATAAAAGTACGAAACAATTACATTGAAAACCTTCAAGCGAAATGATTTATTTAAGACAAGCACTATTCAACTCCCGGTACTCGATCAATATATCCGGAAGAAAATTTCCACATTTACAAGAAACAGTGGGTTTTCTTCCCTTAACAGTAAAAGATGTGTGTTTATTTTCTTTTGGAACATCTTCTATGACAGGTAACGACCTCTAAGGTATTCAGCTGCTGTAAAAAATACCAAAAAAGAAAAGAAAAATTCTTGTCAAGATAGACAACGAGACGATAGCAGAGAAAAGAACTCGTGAACATTTTTGTTGTTATCTGAAGAAAAAAGCTTTCTGCTGGTAAGAAGAAGCAAAAAAAAAAAAACTTCCAGAAATTGCTATTGTTTTTTTTCCCTCTGACAAACAGTTTGATTCGTAAACAAACAGCTGTAAACTGGTTGTTTTGGCAAATTCTGAAAATTGACATTACATAATGTGTACTTTTACCCCATCTTTATATTCAATTATTTTGATTCCATATTTATGACTGATTCCGAAAGAATTTTTACATTTTGAGTGGCAACAATAATTCTCGCAATGTATAACAGAATAACAGCTAGTTTACTGATGCCACAGGTGGATAAATGTGTTGAATGAAAAAAATTTTCATAGTATTCCAATTATTATTATTGATATTGCAAAATTCTAAAAAGTATACTCGTTTAATTTTTTTAGCGGAATTCTTTATAATAATGTGAGTGAGCAGATATTCAATTCATGCATTAAAACTGTATGAAACAACTCTTTTATTGCGATCTTAATAGTATTACATTCAGAATTAAAACTAAAGTAATATGGTTGAAATCTAACATAGCTCTATAATGATTATTTTAAATCCTATAAATTTAAATCTCTCTATATATAGAAGAAATCTGATTCACTCACTCATCAAGAACGAGATCTCCAGAATTCTTAGACCTACGAACTTGAAATTTAGCAAGCTGTTTCTTTTGTTGAGTAGAAATCCTTTAAGTAGAGTTTCATCGAAATCCACTTCCAGGAGAGTCTCGAAAATTAAGGGGACCTTATGGATAAAAATTACCGTGTTTAAATTGGTGGATCCACAGACTTGAAATTTAGTAAGCATGTTTCTTTTGTTTAGTAGAGCTTCGTTAAGAACAGGCTTTACGGAAATCGAGTACCAAAGGAGTTTGCGAGGAGTTATTGGAGCGTATAGATAAAAAAAAAATCCCGTTTTAGAGCTATTGGACTCATAGTAATGAATTTGGTATGTATGTTTAATTTGTTGAGTATAGATCCTTATGGATTATTATGGAAATCAACTGGGGGGGGGGGATACAGGAGCGCAAGATATCATTATACTTATGTTTTGGAAATTAAAGTCTTATCCTTTTTTTAAAACAAGATTTGAGGAATAGTCGAATACCAAATGCTAGGATTTGAATACAAGTATTTAATCATACGACATCATAAAATACCAGCGAAGCGGGTGGGTAACGGCTAGTCTGAAATGTATATCAACGAAATAATTATATTCCGCATTCCTTTTTTTAAAAATATTTTCGCAAATTTTTTACCTAATTTTTATCTATGAATTTTTTTAACGAGTCAAGAAAACTGAAAATAAATAATCTGTTTCTGTTTTGCATATATATTGGTAAATTAGTCAACACATATTGGTAAATTAGGTAGGGCTTCGAACTGGAACTGAACCGAAAACCTGAATTTTGGTGAAAACCGGAAATGAGCCGGGGAAAAAAATATCGGTTTATTTTTGGATTCGATATATTCTCAGTCATTTTGTTACTGTAACCAGCTTACCGATATTTTCTTACTTAACGTCAACCATATCTTTATCCTCATTACATGCATATTGTTTCTCGATTTCCTGTTTTGATGTCCACTAGTACTTTTCTGTTTCAGTTTCGCATGACACTACTTGTAGAAGACACATTTAATTACCTAAGTTGAATTAAGATGATTTTTAAGAAAAATATCAGTCTGAGTTACATTTTCCACATTTCAGCATGCGATCATCCCCGGATGTTTGTATGGACTGCTTCGATAGACAAACCAAAATCACGGACCTAATTCTCAGATACGATTTTGATGACAGAAACACATACAATGCCAGTGATCGTCGTTCTCTGCTCATCGCTCGTACTATACATGCTGGTTAATTGTATCAAATCATATACAGTAGAACGTCGCTTATCCGAACGTTTATTATCCGGAGCGTCAAATATCCGAACCAAAGTCCGGATACGTTTTCGAACAGTGCAGTGCTCAACATTTGTTTCCTGTGAGGCCAAAAGTGACGGGAAAACCCAAGGTGTGGGATATTTGGGGAATTTCAGTTGTGTGACTTGGTAAACATCAGCGCGGAATATTAGGTCAGTTTGTTTCCAAGTGAGGGGGTGTATATGTGCTCTTTTGTTGAGTTTTGTTGATGTAGAAACCTGGATAGCATACGATGCAGAAGACTGTGAATTTCAAATGCTAAATAATGACGAGATAGTGACATCCGTGCAAGAAGAATCTGACCCTGTAGACGATGAAACGGATGAAGACGAGGACAACAACAGCAACAACGAAAGTAGGAAGGGTCCATCAAATGCTGATGCGTTTTTTGCGTTAGAGACAGCTATGGAGTGGTACGAACAATAATCAGAGTGCTGTCTTACTCAACTACTGCTGCTCAAGAGAATCAGAGACCTTGCAGTGAAAAAACGAAGGTGTACGAAGGTACAGTGAAAAATAAGTGATTATGTTCTACAATCAAGGTAAAATTGCGACATTTTGCACCTATTTGGCTTTTTCTTCAAGCACGTTTCCCGCATGTGAAGATTTTCAATATTTGTATAGTGTCCAGTATCATATACTGCATGGATCGCATTCGGTTTTTGGTTATCCGAGCAATCGCGTATCCGAACGGTGTCTGGTCCCAATTGATTCCGATAAACGACGTTCTACTGTAGTGTAGCAATAAGAAAAATAAATAAATTACATCTTCTAAATTTTGATAGAGCTACATTTTTTATTACATAACTATATTTGTAATGCAAATAATACAAAAAATTATTCTTTCGGAACTGAACCAAAAATCGTTATTTTTGGCGGAATGAAAACCGGAACCGAACCAATATTTTTTTTCTTTTTAGATAAACCGGAACGAAAAAAATTACGGTTCGAAGCCCTGAAATTAGTAATACTCTCAATAAAAAGAGAGAGAGAGAAAGTTGACTTATAACAATAATCATATTTCTTTTAGAATAATGTGCTTCCTTTTTCTATTTAAGCTCCTAAAAAATGAGATTTTTGAAGAACAAGGATCCAATTAGTAAGTTCCCATAAAAACTGTGTTTGTTTAGAAGGGAAATTTAATAGTTAGAAGGAGGTTATCGCCCTGAAGGCGAACTACCATATGGGCAGATGTCCAATCCAACAACAAACGCTGTCTTTTTTTCTTGGCAATAAAAGGGCATGGGAAGGTTTCCTGGAACAAGGGTGGGGCTGAAGTCTCATCAGTGTTAATGAATTATTCATTTAAACTAATTAAATTTCCTGCCAATTCTCTTCTGATCCCGCGCTAGACGCAGTGGTGCAATATTAGAAGGCTCTAATTGCTCTTGTTCTAATCTTGGAAGCAAATTTCAATGCAGACGTGAAATCCATTCTTAAAGACACAGTCATTTCTTTTGAAACATAGAAGATTTCTATTTACACGATCTGCTAGAAAAAAAACTAACTTCCTCTCCGTTATATATATGTTCTTTTTGTGCAATTATTTATGTATGCGTGTGTTTGAAAGAGGAAACAATAAAAAGCTGAAACTTAAAAAAAATTCATATACATAGAAAAATTCGAAAACATTTTATGAGTTCAATCTTTTGAGTAAAAGATCTTAGCGAATATAAATGTTCCATAAAAAGGAATGACTATACCAAAAAACTATGACTATACTCATACCAAAAAACAAACAAACACATTTCAAGTTTCCATTCTAAACTTAAAACTAAATTCATTTTTAGAATTGATTGAAAAAAAATAAGAATACTAAAAGTTTGGTTTAGATGCTTTATAAATAAGTGTAGCACATAAATAGTGACACGTGCCATAATTTTTATGATAGATCTATCAAAAAGTTCTCCATATATGAATAAACATGCTGTTACGTTAGTCAATCAGCGCAACTTCGTAGCAGCCATCTGTTAAAAAACAATATTTGTAAAATCGTTATATAGTTGAGAGGCTGTACCCCGAAAAAGAAAGCGTGCGGGGTGCACGAATAAAATAGGCTTAGCATTGCGAAAGATTGATTTTTTAACTTACCAGATCACAGTCCACAAAACAATGAATTCGACGAAATGTCTCGAAAATATACAAAATTTAATTACATGAAGTTTAACAGCGTCGATTATGCATTACAATTCTTTTCTCCTAGTGAAAAAACATATTTAGAATAATAACAAAAAATGCCAAATTATATAAGCAACACAACTTTAAAAACAAATAATTATCAGCAAATAAATTATCAGGTAAATTAAAGCTATATGAATTACTGAATTAAAGAAGACGATAATATAGAACGAAATTAAAACCTAAAAAATATCCATAAATACTGCATAACTTAAATTGTCAATTAAAATTTGTTCATATAATGAAGAGAAATTTAAGTAGACCTAAATATTTTACAATACGAAACATAAAACTTTATTGTCAGATACATATTTCTCAAATTGCATCAGATCCAGTTAAATAACGTGTATTTCATCCGCAGACGACATTTTAGTAATTTTCTTAATGTGTTAAATTACTATCTGTATATTTAAAAAAAAAAAGGTGGATGAGAAACCATTTTTCACAAGACGGAGCAACAATAAGTTATAAAAAAAATTCAGTATATTTTATAATTTTCTTTTCAAAAAGAATTTGATCTCAGAATTTGGTGACTGGAGCCCATTTAATATATAAAATGTAAAACAGGAAATTGAATCGGTTGAACATGCTACTTATTCCAGTATTTAGAGATCACAACTAAGAACTTGACATTAAATAACAAAAATAAGTGACATATATGGATTAAATATTGATATTATATTTACACTTTTGAATTTGTCAGTATTATAAATGTATCTAGCTTTCGAGAAAATTATCCTTTTTTTTCTCTCCCCTTTTACAAAAATGCGTTTGTTGGAGTCTTTGTTCCGTTAATGACTCTTCGTGCTGAGAAGCTAACAAAAATTCAATCTGTCGTGGCTCAAAGTCCATCCGGTGGCGTAGATTAGAAGTTCGGTAAGCGGAGAGCCAGTTCACAGGTGTCATCATTTATTTGCCCGGGATTCAAAATTACGAGGTTCATCGAGAATATTTCTCATGTTGCTGCTAAGTGCATTAATAAACAATCAATCAATCAAATAGCCCTTTTTGTTTTCTAATGGTACTTTAATATAATTTTAATCAAATTAAATGAACCATAAGCTCTAATGACAAGTGTTCATTAGTCAAAAATAGGCAACCAAATATTGAATTAATATTAATAATAAATATTAAGTTATAATTAATTAACAGCGGCAATTCATGCTTAGAAATTAGCATAGCAGTTTTGCTATGCTGCTTTCTAAGCATAAATTTTCAGCTGTTATTAATCGTTTCCAGCTCAGCCAATAGTTGTGCAATTGAGTTGTTCATATATATTTTTAACATTTCATACGTACACAGATAGAATTTTTTTTATTTTATGAACAATTTTTATTATTCGTTTTAATGAAAATAAAAAGCAAATTTTGCATGTATATACATTTCACTTGAAAACAAATTTTCAAAACAACTCTTGCAGAACATATATAATCTGGAAACCATTAGTTTGATAAATTGCTAAATCGTAAAAAAAATGCTATTCACAAGATATTTTCCTCTTTGTTAAAAATATATATAATTCACACACACACACACACACACACATTTGTATACCTTTTACAATTCAAACATATATCGTCAGATTGTTGTTTGTTTTTACAAGATAAATTAGAATTGCCCAATTTTTATATGAATTTTATGTTGTTTAATAAAATGAAGAAACCGCTAAAAATGAGGGATTATTCATAGCTTCCTGTCTTAAATAAGTTAATTTAAAGAAAGGAACAAAAAATAAAGCATAAACGCAGGAATAATTCACAACTGAAATTCTTTTTAATTCTCATCAATCGACATTGTATTAAAATTCATTAAGTGTTGCCATTTCATGAAAATAAACAATAGAATAATGATAAAAAAAATAAAACACAAATATAGGAATAATTCAGAAATGTGTGAAGTTATTTTTCTCATAAATGACATTGTATTAAAATTCATTAATTGTTGCCATTTCATAGAAATGAACAATAGCCTAATGCTAAGAATTAAAATTCCGCAAAAAAAGCAAAGAATTTGAAAGATTCCATTCTGCAAAAATTCTTAGTCAAAACAAAGTAAAAAAATATTTTTTTCCCCTTGTTTAATACTCATCTTACGTCATCTTTTTATTATCATTTCCATTCCACTACTGTGTCCTTTGTTTTTGGCGATGGTTTATCGTCTGTGTCTTTGTTGTAACCCTAAACCACTGGCATTGTGGGAATATGGAAGAAAAACGAAAACGTTTTCTGCCGCCTCTTTAAGACCCGAATGTAAATGACAAGTGGATAGTTCTTGAGTTTACTGTCTGTTTGAAACAGTATTTTAAATATCTTGACAACAGTTGTGAATTTTTACAAAAAGGGCGCTGAAATAGACTGTGAACGAAAGGTTTTATATATACAAATGCTGGACATTTATTTATTCTGAGGTAAGATTATTATTAAAATACTAATTTGATCTGTTGATTTTTGTAATTACTTTCGTACAATTCATAAATTAATAAAGACACTAATTCGTTAGATTAATAAAGTACAATTATTATCTTTAATAAAATCTGAAATATAAAGTGGCAAATAAGTAAAAATTCGAAAATTAATAATTACAATGCTTGTATTAAAGAAGTTGCATCTATATCTCCTATTTACTTTTATATGTTTTGAATTTTTATAAATACAAATGTATTAATAATGAGATGTATTATCGAAGACAAATACATTTATATATGTAAATAACATGTTTTTAATAATAACTTTATTTTAATAATATGAAAGAATACTAGCTATTAGTTAAGAGCAAGTGTAAATAGAGAAAGTTTCATTTTGTACTCTTTGTTATTTTTGTATGGTGTTTTTTTACTTTCGGTTGAGTCTATAGATATAAAGGGGAGGGGTAAAAAGCTATTTCAAAACGATTTTTATTTACTTATCACTTAAAAAAGAACATTATCGCGATGTATAGCAGAACTTGAATGTTTTGTTAATAAACAACAGAGAATATAACTCTGATGCCATAGCAATAACAGCATTAATTTTTATTAAGTATTAATATATTGTCGGATCCGAGATTTGTAATGTTATGCTTCATATTTTTTGGATTATTTGTTCTTTAAACATCTTGATAAAAATGAAGACAATGATTTTATCACAATAACATTTTATTTATTCATTCTTAGGAATTTTTTTAATTTTCAAAACATTTTAGTATTTGAATATCCATATAGGGCAGCTGTTTTTACACTGTGGTCCACGGACCCCTGAGGATCCACGGAGTCCTCTTCTGTAACATTGAGGTTTCCCTCTTTTACAGACTCTGAAAGGCCTCGTGGAAAAATTTAAAGATGTGCAATACTGGACTATAGATCACTAAATTGTCCCCAGTGGGAAAAAACTCTACTAGAACTTGTATTTTGATCAAGACTATTCAGTTGGGAAGAGATGTTCAAAATCTTGGTGAGTTCCTGATTTAACGCTGATACATAAAGAAGGGGGGGGGGGGGGATGATCGAATGTTCAAGAACCGCTGACGGGGAAAACAATGTTAAATATATAAAGTTGCTTACTTAATTAACGCCATTATTAATAAGTCTTAAAAATCGTAGCCTTTAAAATGGAAAATAAATCAGTTGTTCCTTGTTTGTTCGTATTTGAGATGTTCATTGCAGCTGAATATTTCTGGTTATCACTTGGTTTTGTGGTCGCCGAAGCCCAGTGGTTATGGTCATGATCTCCTGGCAGGCGTTACCCGCCATGTAGAATGGCCGCGGTAGCCTAGTGGTAAAGGTCACGGACTCGTAGCCGACGTGTCATGAGTTCGTGCCCAATGCCGCTGAAGACCCGCTGTGTAGAGGAGCTGATGCACGTTTAATCTGTCGGGACTCAAAAACCCTCCTGTTGGTGTGGTGTGGAAGCTAGGAGACGGGTGTGTCGGCTTCGTCGCTTGACCGTGGTTCAAAATTACGAGGTTTGTTGTCAATAGCTTTTCAGTCAGACGTTGCTTATATCCAATCGTAGAATCGAGTCCTGATGCCACTGAAGTCCCGCCGTGTTGATAGGCTGTGCACATTAAATTTGTCGAGGACAGTCCTCCCGTTTGCGTTGAAATTTGGAGAGTAAAGTACAGGCTCAGGTGTCGCCCTCTGTATTCGATCGTGGTTCGAAATAACGAGATCCATCACCAATAGCCCCCATGTCACATTGAAGCAGTGCTTCTCAACCTTTTATCGCCGCGGCCCGATCAACATTTAATAATTTTACCACGGTCCGCTGGGGGGCAACGTTTATTGCTTGTATTTTAGCTTGTTTTGATTTAATAATTTTAATCTAATTATATTTACATATGCCATCAGAATAAAACACATACAATTACACCAAAAAATGAATATAAAGGGATTTCTATCACAAACCCAAGTCACACAAACCCAAGAGACTTTAAGTAATATGGAAATAATTTAATGTTTCTTGTGCGGCCCGGTACTGTTTGATCCTTGTACCAGCCCGTGTCGCAGGGGTTGGGGACCATCAGTAGCGCACATAAAAATTTCAAAGGGGGGGGGATCCATGGTAGGAAGTCCCCCAACTCGTATCATACCTCCAGACCACCAATTGATTCTTCCGATTTTGTCGATTTTGTTAACAACAGTAAAAAATAAATTATTGAATAAATAATTAGCATTAATTAATAAAATAAATTGTTAAAAACAAGTACTTAATTAAATTTTACGTTATATATAGAGGATTATTATCAATCGAAAAAAACTCAAGGGTTTGAGGGGTGTCCGGACCCGTGTGTGCGCCACTGCTTTAAAGGGAGACGTTAATAAACAGTCCTTTCTTTTGACAATTTAATAAAGATCAGTTTTTTCTGAAAGTTGTAGAAAGGCATGCATCTTATGCTCATGATTTGATACCATACTTGCTCACAATAGTCTGTCAGCCACGCTAGCTGAGTGATCGGAATGGATGCTGACACAGTCGAGTCGCGGGTTCGATTCCGAAAATTAGTGACGACCCTGTCATTTAATTGGATGAATTAATGCATGTTAAATATATTTGGCTCAAAGGTCATATGTTGCCGTGGTAGCCGAGTGGTCAGTCACGAACTCGTGATCGGCGGGTTGTGATTTCTAGTCCTGGTGTGACTGAAGTCTCGCTATGTGAGGGGTTGATACACGTTAAATCTGTTTCAGGCTCTAAGTCCTCCCGTTAGCGGGGAGTAGAAGCTTGGAAAGGTTGTGAGCCCAATTGTCATCTTTGTCACTTGATTGAGGTTTAAATTAAGTGTAGCACTGAAGACCCGCCGTGTAGGGAAGCGATGCACTTTAAATCTGTCCAGAGCTCAAACGTCCTCCCGTTGATGGGGTGTGGTAGTTAGAGAAAGGGGTGCCAGCTAGGTGTCTTCTTCGTCACTTGACCATGGTTCAAAATTAAGATGTCCATCGCCAAAAGCCCTCGTGTAGCTGAACAGTGCGACGTTAATGTTCACTCACTCAAAATTACGTGATCTGTCGCCAATACCCCTAGTGTTGCTATGGCGTGCGACGTTAGTAAAATTTCAAAATCAAATCAAATCAAATCAAAGTTCTTGCATCGACATCGTGTAGAAGTCTGGAAATTGAGTGGTACCAGCTGACGTGTCGTCGTCATCCTTTTGACGTGGGTTTTAAGCGCAGCACTAAATCTAATATCTTAAGGGCAAGTCATTGACATGTTCATTCAATCAGAAAATCTAATTTTTCCTTTTCATTGAGCAAATTACGAGATTTGTTATTAGTGAGGCGATTAGGAGAATTAATTACAACTACTTTCAGATATCCATTAAGAGGCTGAAAAAGCCGAGATTAGTCTTCAAAAGCTGTCGAACAATATCAGTTTAAAATAAACGAAGCACTTATTCCTTGGGCAATATAAGAGTGACGTAATTAAACAAAAATGAAACACAAGAAACTGATTATTTTGAACTGTTTTTGCGACCGCTGTTGCAAAGTCATAACCGCAATTTTATGACACTCGAATCCCGAATCCATTAAAAATCCGTTATGCCGACTAACGGGTTTACTACTAGCTAACGTTAGCTGAGTTTCGATCTTCATAATGTGCGGGATAACAATGAATTCAACGATGGGTGGAGCGTTCGTGTCTCATATTACCGAAAACCGTCGTCTGAAGGAAATAATACTCCTTAAAATCTGCCAGAGCTCAAAATCGGTTGGCATGGTTGTGGGGGTACCATTTCAGATGTCGTCTTCGTTATCTTCATAAAACTTTAAATTTGTGTTTTGTACTTTTATACTTTTTCTAAGTATTTACCTCTAAATCCCTCATTTTGAATCGATCTCTCGCCGAATGATTTTGGTTATAGCTGATTTCTTTACTGTACTTTGGTTTGTTGAAATTATTTTAGTTATCGCTAATTCTAATTTTTGTTCAAGAGATAGATCCTTTTCACTATTGACATTAGTGTCATTATCATCTTCGACAATTGTACCGAATTCTTCTGAATGTGGATTGGTTTTATGGGTAAAACATTTTAAGAAAATTTAATTTTGAACCCTAAAGTATGGTACAGTGTGAATAACAAACCCACTAATTTAAAAAATATTAAAATATTACTCATTTTCTTCACAAGTATAACCTTAATTTCTCGGATACGAATATCAGACTACGAATCCTATGCAAGAGCAGTATCGCTCTGGGCTGTAATAGGACAGTTTTCGCCTTGGATGATTTAGATATTTTATAACATCTCTTGATTGTAAGATGCCAACTTTGTATTCGCAGTCTAATTAATTTCGCCCGTTAGGGAGACAGTTTAGTAACAGGTGTTAATGGATGAAGAAAGGAAGCTTGGATCAGTTATTCTTCTTTCAACGAGAACTTTGTTAGGAGTAAGTGTATTTAGTTCTTTTTGTCAGAGAAATAATTTGTCCCTATTTTTAAGTTCAGATTAATAGTCTCTTATCCCGTTATATCTGGCAGTGAAAAAATCAGACGATGGATTTAATGGGGTGCTTTAGAACTGTAGAACCAGCTAGGGAAAATAAAAATAAGAGCAGCGGAATGTGAGCGAAATAAAAATATTTAATATCTTCACCTTCTGAAATGGACCTAAAATTATTCCATGTATAATATATTCTAATCATGGTGCAATAATTAACACTATAACATAAGCACAAAGACGTATAACATTTTGCTATATTAGCGACCCCTGAACATATAGGAAACAATTTTAAAAACTTCTAGTGAATACCGAAAAACCGGTATTTAAACTTGTGAATACCGGTATTTCGAAACTGTACAAATGGCTCAAAATACTGGTATTGCAATCCCTAGTTACAATGTTCATAATTCGAGCATGATCGTTCTCGTAGACGTTTGTGTCTTAACGCAGAAATTTCAAGATGGATGCCTGTCCAAAAAATGTTTCGATAAAATATTCTTTGTCTATTCGTTATACAGTAATTCTTCGACTTACGCGTTTTCAAATCTCGTTCATTCGGTTTTTGAGGAGGGGGGGGGGGGGAGTATTGGTAACGTATTGAAGAATTTGCCAGTCTTGCCGGACAAATATATTTATAAGTGAATAATGACGTTCAAGAACTGCTGGATTCCCACAAAAAGGAACTGACAATAGAGGAAATTATGGAAATGCAGGAGCAAGAGCAAGACATTGAAGAAGTTTGAGTCTTAAAGCCCACTTCAATCAGAAGATCGAATGACGGTTGTGGTTGACAAAAGGCTTCAGTTTAATTGAAAAAGGGTTTTAAATTTTAGAAAATATAGACTCGAATGATGAGCATATTTTTTCAACAAAACAAAGAAAAAAATTATTAGCATATTAAGAGGAAATTTTGTGGGCAGAAAAAAAATATTTTGAGTCGGCAGACTATTTTGTTAGGTTTTATGAAACCTTCTACATCAAAATAGTGTCTACATTCTACATCTACATTCCCATCTACATACTACTCCCTCAAAATTGGGGTGGAACCGAGCCAAATCGTTGTCATCTGCATGGTGCTCAAAGCTACGGCTAACGACAGGAGTACAACTAGCCGATGCCATGATGAATTTTGTGGGCCGTGATCATACTACGTCAGACAGGTGGCATTAGCAACAACATCGTCAAAACAACTTCGGCTTGCGATTTTGTATCTTTATCTAAGATTTTACTAAGCCTTTTTTTTCTAAATTATTTCTTTAATCTCCGGCCCCAAATAAAAATAAATTTACAGTGGGTAAAAAAGTATATTTGCACACCTACATTTTTGTTTGCAATTCATAAAAAGAAGCATTAAGAAATAAAAAAATTGGTATTGCCAAATCAGAATAAGTTTAATCATCCAAAACAAACAGAAAAATTACAATAATATAAATAACAATGCTTTTTTGTAACAAAATTAAAATATCTCGTGTCAAAAAAGTATTTGCACACCTGCATGAATACAAAAGAAATAAAATATTAAGCAAATTTCAAATAACTAATATTTAGTATGCATTCCTTTAGCATCTATTACTGCTTGTAATCTTGCTGGCATTGATTTAATTAAATTTTCTGTAACAATAGGGTCAGTATTCGACCACTCTTCAATAAGGGATTGTTTAAGGGCAGATTTGCTTGAAATCTTCCTTTTTCTTATTTTTAAATCCACAGAATTCCACAAATTTTCCAAAGGATTTAAGTCTGGTGATTGTGGTGGAGTGGCAAGTTTTCTGGGTACATGATAAAGCAACCACATACGTGTTATACCCGGCAGTGTGCTTGGGATCATTGTCTTGCTGAAAATAGTACGAATTACTGATACCCAATTTTATTGCATTTTGGGGCAAGTTATCTCGCAACACATCAATATAGGTTCGAGCTGTCATATTCCCATCAATGAAACACAAATTACCAACTCCTTTGCTAGCCATGCACCCCCAAATCATAACAGAACCTCCTCCATGTTTAACTGTAGGTAACACATTTTTGGTATGAAAAGCAGTACAAGGTTTTCTCCAAACTAATTTGCCATCTGATTTAAAGATATTGAACTTACTCTCGTCGGAGAATATGACATTTTTCCAGAAATCAATTGGCTTATTGATATATTCCTTAGCGAATTCAAGTCTCTTCAGTCTATTTCGTTCAGTCATGAGAGGTTTTTTCCTTGGAGATCTCCCATAAATTTGTGCATCATGCAGGACATTTCGAACACTTTGGGCACAGATTTGAGCTCCAGATGTTGAAGCGACATCATTGGCTAATGTAACTGCACTAACAAATGGATTTTTCGATGCTTCTCTTATGATTTTTCGCTTAATTCGCAGTGAAAGTTTTTTGGGCATCCAGAGCGCAAGTTATTTGATGTAGATCCTCTTTCTTTATGACGTTTTATAACATACCGAACAGTAGAGAAGCAAACATTTACTTTTTTACCTATTTCTCGATAACTTAGGTCATTTTTCACGTAGAGAAACAATTTTTTCTCGCAACGAAATCGGCAATTCAGATTTCTTAGGTGCCATAACAATTTGAAATCGACAATCAACTGATAAAGTTTCGACAATACCTCCTTTTATAGTAGTCTTACGTATGTTATTTACTGCGGGATGACTGTCAAATATAATTAGAAAAAAATGCAAATTTGCTAAAGTTGGTTGAGTGTGCAAATACTTTTTTGACATAAGATATTTTAATATTGTTGCAAAAAATGTTTTTTATTAATATTATTGTATTTTTTGTAATTAATTTAAATGAATAGGCTTATTTTATTTTTAAAATGCCAATTTTTGTATTTCTTAATGCTTTTTTATAAATTGTGAACAAAAATGTATGTGTGCAAATACTTTTTGTACCCACTG